>NWUY0300005817.1:75520-87507 GCA_004151065.3 Larix sibirica
TGTGTATTCGATTTGGAGAAGCCTTGAGCTTGCCAAAGACTTGGGTGATGTGCCCCTTGTCACCAGTAAAGAGATGTGCCTCTATTGTTCTCCGTTTTAGTTGAGGTATCAGCTGGAGATTGAGGAGCAAGGAATTCATCCTCCCTCATTATGTTTATTTCATGTTTTCTTAGCCATTTTTCAGGCCCAATACGTTCCAGTCATTGTGCCAAGTTCTAGTTAATTCAGGCTCTCTCTTCTCTCTCTCATTTCACATGCTACTTTTCTAGTTGAAGGAGAAAGCTTGGGGGATTTATCCCTTTGTTTTATGGATGTTGTTCCAATAAGAATCTGATATGTAATCCTTTCCATTTTATTAATAAAATACAGTCCAAGACTTCCATGCTATAGGTTACATGTTTTTCTTCCAAGTGTCATTGAACCCACGCTCTTTCCAACGCATTTTTTGACTAGTTTTCAGTATTGAGTTAGCAAACTGGCTTTTGTGCATCCATTTTCTATTCTGTCAGTTGTCTTGGATTCTTAATACAATTTTGAACTCAATCCCAGCCCTATTTTATATTTTTTGGAGGGTTAGAGGCTATTTGGGTCGAATTGAAAGTTAACTAGTTGAGTTGTCATTATATCTACAAATCTTCCTAGTCTTCCAAACTCTACCAGTTTGTCCTCAAATATCAATATTATTGTTTCCTTTCTAGTTGGGGTTAAACACAAGACATCCACCTTCTAATTTCACCCCAAGTTAGTGGAAGGATCTAGTTTGCATATGCTGGTGTACCCAGGAAGATTTGGAGTAGACTTCAGCGATTGTTGTTGTCGAAACATAAATGGTCTCAATACTTTCTGCAAAGGATTCTAAAGCTATATCAGCCCCTGTTTTCTAAGTTGTTGTACAACTATAATTAGTCACATCATAGTCTCAAGTCCATCTATTTAAGTCTTGGGATGGTTTAATATTGACAGTAACTAGCTGTGTCAAATCTAGTTTCAAACTAGTTACTAGTTTACAATTTTTCTGATTCTGCACTGTGCTTAATCTAATATCTCCAAGTAATTTGATTGGGGATATTACAGTCGAATCCCGTGTCCTCTTGTATATATTTCCATATCCAAGAGTCCCATCCTTTGGTAGATATTTAGAGTAGCAAATGTGAGAGAAAATCCATGTCCCACAAGGCTAAGTAGAAATTGGGACGTTGAAGAACTAGGAGAAATGAAATAAAGTTCAGCATGGTTGTGGTAAGTGTAGAGAAGGCGGTGACACCAGTGCCATGGAAAGTGCACGAAAAAAGGAGTCCAGGTGGCCTTTTCTAGAGCAACGTGTCTAAGGCATCTAAGGACACATGAAACACCAGCCTTTTATCTATCTCATAAAAGGATGAAATAAAATATCAATGAATTAAGTTATCTCAATGATAGCATTAATTCACTAATATTAAAAGTTTAACTGAAAAAATAGTAAACTATACCATCCATTACCATATCATATTAATTGGCCTCGATTTGAGGCCAAATAAGACCTCAAATAATCCCTCAATTGGTAATTTATTAGAGGATGCAAACTTGACGTTTCTCAATGTCAAGACGTAAAGGACTCATGCTTGCCGAAACTTTGGCAGACTATCGAAAGGGTCAAAGGGTGACATAATTTTACAAACAAAATATGGGAGGGAACAACATGATGGGATGAACACAATGATATGAACATCATGACGCGATGACATGTGTCACGATAAACGACCAAACTCCATGAAATGACACCAATCGGACTATGATGACACACATGCTGCAACTTGGTAAGCTTTCCAAAGGGGTCATATGACAATGACGGTACAATGGAATGATCTTGCGACAAATTTCAGTAGGTTTTCCTCTATCGTCATCTTCAGACACTTCGAAATCATGTCGATGTTGAGCATCAACAGTAGGGTCTCCTTTACCCACACATATGAATGGAAGAGGCGCTCACACTCTTTAATCTCTTATGGATCCTCTAATGGGATATTTGTGGTTACGATGGTAGCATTGGGTTTTGCATCTATGACCTGTTTCCCATTATCCTGTTCGAAATCAAACTCTGACTCAAGTTCTGACTCTTTTCTTTAAGCTCGGCCAACAATGACGGTTTCGAGTGTCATTCATCAGTGTTGTGCCAGGGGATTTTGTGGAACTCACACCACTTCCTAGTGTCCTTTTTTGACTTATCAATGCCCTTCTTTGCTTGCATATCTGACTGGTTGTCTCTAGTTTAACTTTCCTTTCTCTGGGTCGCCTTTACCATAATTCCATTGTGAGAAATTTGCAGACCCAACTCCCACTTGTCCCATTGCATAAATTTATGCTCAATCTTGATAGAATAGCGGTAAGCGACTCCTAGTGAGGAAATGTCCAAAAAATACGTCTTTGCTTGGATGTACTTGTGTAGGTTGCCGCGATACTTCAAAAACAAGTGTCACTAAGAGTCTTTGGTACCTATATTTGAGTGCAAGGTATGAAATATATTGGTGTACTCTGGCACCATCTGGTCTCTTTCCTGGCGTAGGGTCATCCATCTCATGTATTTGTCATCATAACTTCCACAGGGTAGAATTCCTCCTTGAGGGAATCCACAAAGGTTGCCCAACTAGGACCTTCTCTTAATAGTGTAGATTCATCTTTGTTTTGTCTCTCCTAGTAAGCGTCCCACCAATCTTTGACATGGGGAACGGCTATAAGGAGCGCAGAGGTCATCTTAATCCTTCTAACAAGTTTAACCTTTTTTCCAGAGCATATGCATCTATCTAGCCTTCAAATGAAGGGATATCAAATTTTACTTGTACCTTGAATGGTGTTGCACCTCTGAAATGGATGCTTGTTGAAGGTACATCTCCCGTCTATAGTGGTCGTTGAAGAATTTGGGAAAATTTATCCATCATCTCATTCCTTTGTCATGCAAGGGATTCCTCAAGCAAAATTTTGATAGGATATCCCGCTCATTCATCTGGCTTGTCCCCTGCCATGGGAAGTCACTTGGCCTAGCGAGAGCGGTCTTCTTCTAGTGAAACTAGATCAAGACCCAACTCTCAATACATTGACCTCGTCGAGAACATGCACCGAGAAAAAAAAATAGCATATTTCTTTGACACCACTGATCTAGATTGTATAGGGAACAAAATTAAACACACACATAAGTATAACATAGAGCAGAATAATAAAGTGAAAAACCAATTTCTTTTAATAAATAAAATAGCAGATTATTGTAGAACATACATTGGCTAGAATGGTGGTAGCTTATCTCTGAAGAAAGATAGATGGCGGCTACACTCATTCGCACAAGCTAATACAAGAGGCCGAAGAGATGGCCTTTTAACATAAAAAAGAACCCTAAAGGTTCAAAACCCTAACCCTACGAGGCAAAGTGCCAAAAAGTATTTTCTCTAAAAATAACGCCAAAAGGTAATTTTAAGCATAGCTTTTACATCAATTTCCTAGTAGCGTAACTTTCACATACGAGCTTCATTTGGTGCATATAGTAGCCTGTTGGAAATCTCTAATTGAGAAGCACAATTAATGTTCCTGGGCCAAAAAAATATTGTTTAGGTCCTCAAAACATCCCCAAAAGTTTAGGACTTGAAAAATCCCAAAAAATCCTAGAAAATATTAACAAAATTGCCCTACTAGAGAACCATATTGAGCTAGTACAAGGTGTGGGTGGCCATCAATATCCACTTGGATAAAAACTACGATGAGTTAATGGATAGTGCAGCATTGAGTTAGTACATTGAGTTAGTGGATAAATATGTGCTAGATTAATGAATGGAGCTTAGATAGTGCAGCACTGAGTTAGTGGATAAATATGTGCTAGATTAATGAATGGAGCTTATGTTAAGTGTTTATTCCTATGATATAATTTAAGTTTTAAAAGGGCGTGTAGGCTTAAAGATAAATATGTGCTGGATTAATGAATGGAGCTTATGTCAAGTGTTTATTCCTATGATATAATTTAAGTTTTAAAAGGGCGTGCACGCTTAAAGTAAATAAATCATATTATATTAATGGATGGAAGACCAACCGTTCCTCCATGGCATGAAGACCCCTTTTTTTGAAACTAATGAATATTCATTTTTATAAAGGTTTTAATTGAATTTTCACGTGGGGGAACACATTTGCATAAGGGTTCATGTTATAACATGTGCGTGGGGATGCTTATTATTTTTATTTTTATTTTTATTTTTTATTTTATATTTTATTTTATTTCAGATATGTAGTTTTTTCTCAATAATTATGATGAATGATTATAATAAATTTTGCCATCTTTAAAATAAGATCTAAATTTTAAATAATTTTAATAATATGTTATTTATTTTTTTATACATATTCAAAACTTGAATGAAAAAGATCAAAACCAACCTTCCCAACCACCTCATCTACACAAATCTTATTAAAATTTTAACTAAAAAGCATCACAACCAACCTTCCCAACTACTTCATCTACAACCCATCAACTAATATAAATATATGTTATCTACTTTTTGAATTTCCAAATTTCTAAAACACTTGTCATAGTCTTTACATTAAACATTATTGTTCTCATTACATATAGAATATAGTTGTATAATATTATTAGTAATAAGTTGTTATCAATATAGATAAATTTTGAAGATCATTATTTAATTCTATAAATTTGATTTTTGTAATTTTTTTTAAATTTATATTTGAGATAAATATATGTTAATTTTATTTTTTAATTTATATAAAATTTAAAATTAATCATATAAATTCATTATTATTATTATGGTAGTGATATTTATAATAATCACCTTGATCTTTATCATTATTTTTATAATCATCCATCAAACTCATTGGTATCATTATAATTGCTATACTATACTATAGTAAAGAAATGATACCAAATAATAATAATTTTAAAATAATAATCACCTCACCCCTCATATAAAAGTCAAATTCTTATAATTAATAATTTTCTTATTACTATATTTTTAGGTTTAAAGTTTAATATAGACCAAAATTTGAAAACCTATATTATTAATAAAACTCACTCTAATCATTAAATGAATTATATTAGGTTTCATATATATAGGATCACGAGAATCTTAAAATCTATTAGGCTTCAATTGTCTCCTGNATGGGTTCATGTTATAACCTGTGTGGGGATGCTTAGTATTTTTATTTTTATTTTTTATTTTTTGAATTCTTATTTATTTTTTAATCTTTGTTTTTATTACTTTATTTTAGTTTTAGTTTTAATTAAGTTTTAAAATGAGATGAATAAGGCTTTAAAGGGATTTTTTTATGAAACATAGGAATAGGTTTTTCTTTGAAATTCCATAGGCATATGCACATGAACATACTAGGGAAGTATAGGTTTGGGGAGGAAGAACATGAAATTTTGGAAGAGGCAAAAGGATGCAGAATGGCAATAGTAAAAAACCATAAAGACATACTATGTCACAAAATAGAGAGAAGCATCGAAGGCGAAGGTGAAGATTAAAATTATGATGATCGAATCAACCGATGTCCGCACAAGGCATGTCATCCAAAGGTTGGGAACATGAAGGATTGGTTGGCTTGACGAAACCTTTACATGTCTTCTCAGTAAGGATAAACATGTAGCTTAAGCTCATGCAAAGGTAAAAAATCATTGGCGGTGAATCCTCCTAAGAAAACTAGCTCATCACCAGTAATGGCCAGTAGAAGAAAAATCATCGATGTTTGATAACTCTTAAGTTGTCGATGTGTGATAACCCTTAAGCCCCCAATGTGTGATAATGGTTGATAATGGTTAATGCCTCGTTGTGCGATAATGCTTAATGCTCCGATTTGTGATAACCCTTAAGTCTTTGATGTCCAATAATGGTTGATAATGCTTAATGCCTCAATGTGCGATACTGCATAATGCTCCAATGTGTGATAACTCTTAATGCTCTAATGTGTGATAATGCTTAATGCTTTGATGTGCGACAAAAGCAACACAACGAAATATCACTTATGTATTTTGGCCATAGCTTTTGACTCGGGCCTCCATTTTGAGCATTCTTTGTATGATTGGAAATTTATTGAATAGATATATGACCTGGTAGTTATAAATGTTTCAGATTAACTACAAGATATTTTAGAATATTCAAGACAAAATAATACCACATCATCAATGACCAGAAGGTTCGATTTGACCTAAAAATTTACATGGCGCACATAAATGAATATGCTTTTGAAAGGAGCATGGTTCAAGCTTATGTGGTCATGTGGGGAAACAATTTACATGCACACATGAATAAAGGGCCCATCTTCACATTACTTATTAAATGTGAATTTTACATATAATATATCACATGAATAGTCTAATAAGGGAAGTTGAACAACTGAAAAAAAGAAGAAGGGGAAACTCAAGGATCAAGAAGAGGAAACAATCATACAATTACTCAAGAAGACCATTCATCTTTTTAAGGAGAGAAGTTAAATAGGAGGATATCAAATGAGACAAGCGCTTTTGGCTCTATAAATTTTTATGTACTATTGCTAAATTGTTAATGAGGAGAAGCCACTTTCATCCAAGTCACTCTTCAGGAAGCTTTTATTCAAGTGTGCTCATTGTTGTAGACTATTTTGTTGCATTAGTTACATATTGGGATTGTGTAGGAATATATATCGCACTGCAGACTAATCTTACATGTACAAAATGTATTCTTATTTTTGTTTTCTGGAAATGTTTGTCTAAATCCGTGAGTGCAAAACCATTAATGATTCTATAGTCATTTACTCTATATTCCTGCATTTATCCCCAATGAACTATTTCATGGGCATTTAAATGCACATGTATGGTTCTATACTTGTTTCTTGTAACTTTTATCATGTTTGGACGCTTGCGTTCTTCATTTTCAATTAGCTACATTTCATCCTTTGATTAGAAAATCATAAATGGTGGACTGGGTCGCAACTGATAAAATCCCAAAATCATTAATGGTTGTCAAGCCAGAATCTGGATGGGTTCCCTATTCCAAATGGTATGAGGTCTGATTGGGGATTTTAGCAAGGAGAACCCCTACTACTGGCTAGGGTCATTTCGACCCATCAACATAACCCTAGAAGAATGCAGCTCAAATAAGGTTATGCACCACTTAAATTTTGAAATCCAACTCTAATTTGAACTATTAGCACATAGTTGTTTTAATTTTGAAGTTTACACATTTTCTCATGCTCTATTGTTTGGATAACTAGCATGTTGGTATCTATGCATGGATCCAAAATGATATGGAAGTAGAAAAAAGGTGACACAATAGGAGACAATATAATATCCTCCAATTAAAAGTATTTTAATTACATAATATCCTGAGGAAGAAGTGTTTGTAACATGACAACCACCCCTCGAAACAGAGCAACCAACAAATAAGAAAAGAATGCCAGTTAAGGATTAACAACCTGTCATGGAGATTGCTAAAGACTTCAAGTTGTATGTATACTCAAACACTTCTCATGTTATATGACTTAATGGTGCTCATACCTATAATGAGTTGTTTATGTTAATTGAGGATGGGGAAGGATTAGCAAAGGTTGAAGACCCAAATGAAAGAGAAGAAGAGGAAATTAATGTTGCACAAAATTTGAAGAAATCATATATCCATAATGGCGATGTGATATCACTACTCTTTCCATGCACAATGATCATTAGATGGTTGATACATCATGCCAATGTGAACACCAAACATATTTCAGTGGGGAAAATGTATTGGTTCCTTTTCATCCATAGATTTGGAATCTTTCTATAAGTTATCAAAGGTTGGAATTTATTTCACCAACGAATGGGTGAGATATTTCACTAGCACCCATGACTATTGTGAATTAGTTATTGGATGATATGGAGAAGGAAATATTTTCAAATCCAGAGACATTAAACCTTACCCTACTACCAATTTTAGATCAAGTTAAGTGTGGGCCATCCAATTGATAAGTAGAATTTATGGGGAGAAATACTCAACTCATGTGAAATTTTCTTAGGTGTCAATGATTCAAAAGCCACTGGGCATGCCAAAATTTTCAATTGGGTATCCATTTTGTCTAATTATTTAGTAGAATCTATAAGGAAATCCCAAATTGATGCACTAGTAAATCACCAAAGTTTTACATGTCATCATATCTATTGGATGATGTATGTGCCTCCAATTGTTTGTAGTATTAATGTGGTCTTATTCACCAAAGAAGCCCCCTATTCATG
Organism: Larix sibirica; assembly: GCA_004151065.3. Lineage (NCBI taxonomy): Eukaryota > Viridiplantae > Streptophyta > Pinopsida > Pinales > Pinaceae > Larix > Larix sibirica. Next base: position 83,730 of record NWUY0300005817.1, read on the forward strand.
TATATTTCAAGGATGTGTTGAAGCACAAGTACAAATATCAATTTTCTCTCATTTGTGATTTTTTACTTGCCCCTTGTATAAATTATTTTTTTGTGAACCCTATGCAAGGATACCCCCAAAAACCTTTGAGGTGATTGAGAAGATTGAGGATTTTGGTCTATTGATGAGTGGTTCAATTACGTTACAATTTAAGGGGAAACTTAGGCACCTTAAACACTTCCATCCTATGTGCTTAATAGGTTGATTATTAAATAAATTGGTTACCATACTACTTTGCATGGTTTCAATGGTTGTCTTAGCAAGCATCAAAATAAGTTACATGTTCAACTTATCCATTATCCATAGGTATGTTATAGGCTAATGTATTCTACATGGGCCATAATGGAAGGGGGAAGTTGAGAAATATCATTTTACTTTAGAAATATATCAAATGCATGATCCTTTGGATGTTGTTGGGAAGCACAAAACCAAGATTAGGATTTCATTCTCATATCAACATAAGAAGAATGATATGAAAGAACCAAAAGGAAGAGCACTTACTGATGAAGACGTTTTGAACAAGCAATAGGATCTTGTAGAAGAAAAATAAGAAGTTGAAGAGGTTGTTGTTGAAAGGAAATCTCTACACGAGAAAATGAATGAAGGAGAAAAAGAGATTGAAAGCGCTTGAAAAGGACAAGGCAAGATGTGGAGGATAAGAAAATGGAATAAGATAAAGCTAAAGATACTAAAAAGGGAACATGAAAAGAAAAAAGAAGTTGACGCTAAAGCTAAAAGGAAAAATGGAGTTGAAGCTAAAATAAAGAAGGAAGTTGGGAGAAAAGAGAAAGAAGTTACAAAGGCCAGAAAGAAACAAGAAATGGGTGATAAGGCTAGAGAAGATGTTGAATCTAATAGATAAAGAAGCAAAAGCAAAAGGACGAGTTGAAGTTGAAGTAGAAAAAGAAAGAAAAGAAGAACAATATAAAAAATAAACAAAATCCAAAGCATTGGAATAAATAAAAGTAAAGGAGGAATTGAAGAATAAAGCTCAAGCTAAAGCAAAAAAGGAAGGACGATAAGAAGGAGAATAAGAATAGAAAAATGAGCATAATGAAGGCAATATTGAAATACAACATCAATAACCTATAGATGAGATTCACACTTCCCAAAATTTGCTAATATTTTTCCCCAACATGGTCACAACTGGAGAAGGGTCCATCCCTACATCAATTAATGAAATGTACAACCTTGAACTATTCACATTTAATTGGAGAAGGAAACAGGTGGTTGGAAAAACCCATAAGCACAAGAATACTAGGTTTGATAAAGAAATGGTTCTTACCACTTAATCTATAGTATAAATACCAATAAATTAGGCCCAAGAACCATTGCTATTGTTGGCATTGCAATTTCCCAAGTCATTTTCCATGAGGTCGTTGATATTAAGAGAAAGATGAAGGCATATAAAGACAACATTACCTTGCTAGAAAATCAAGTCGAGTACTACAAGTCTAGAAAGTATGAGGTTTTTTATTTTTTTTACTATGCCTTTAGGATATAAATGAATTGAATATTGTTCAGAGGGAATTCTATGAAAGAGTTCAACTCTTGCAAGTCCAAATATAGGACATTTTATACATTCAAAAACATATCCAAGCTTGGAAACTAACATATGAGCAATCCAAACTACAATTTGATAATGTCAAGAGATGGTAGACTTACCTTTATGAGATACCTCCAAAAATTCCTACTTTTACTGAAGTGGTTTTGTAGGAAATTGAATTTGATGTAAGATACTAAAGAGATTCAACATAGAATGCTCTCAATTGAATTCATCATGAAAAGGAACATTGTGCCACAATGTGGAAAGTTACTTAAAACATGGCTAACACATGCCATATTCCATGTTTTGGAGAAAATGATTATTTATTTACAGAAGACCAAGTATCTAAGGCATTGGAAGATTGTACTAATACAAATAGGCCAATTTTTCAGTCTCTTCCAAATATTGATGAGGAAACTATTAAGAGATATGTAAACAACCCCACTAGAAACATTACAATAAACAAAACTATATTACCCAAGCTTAAAGAAATTGAAAAGAGGAAGAGTCAAAGCATTGCATCCTATAAGGTCCATTTTGAAGCAACATTACTTGCCTCAAAGTGATGCACTTATTCAAATTTTGGAAGCTTGGAGAACATTTGTAGAAAATTATAGAAAAGAAAGAGGGCATCTTTTAGCCAAGTGGGTAAACCAAGAATCAAGGAATAGAACTGCTATGTCTTCCCCTCTTTCTAAACTATGAACAAATGGATTTTTTTTCTTGAGATTGTAAACTAATTTCAATATTGATTGAAAATCCAAGTTGGCCACTATTGGAGACTTATTCTATTGTATGTTGTGGTGTAGGATTGTTCCTTAATTGCTTATTCTAGAATGGATGTAAGAATGTTTTATTTTGTTGTAGATTGTTCTCATTCAATTGCAATGGAGTATAGATGGAGTTCATGGAGACTCGAGATGGAGTGGAGTGGACTTGCATTGTGTAGCTACATCACCTTAGAATCCTTATTGTGCATGAAAACATCATTGGAGCATGACATTGTACTCTATACTGTGGACATCTCACTTTTGTGGCCTACAAGGCTCATGTAGGTTTTTTTAAAGGCTTGTTCCCACATAGTATTGGTGTAGGGCCTTACCTCTCATATAAATAGAGGAAGGAGAGAGTCATTTAAATTTTATCATCACTTGTATCTTTCTCTCAGTAATTTTCTTCTTGGAGAGATTAGATAGGGTTCATGCAGAAACCGTAGGAGAAGCTATGGAAGGGAAAGAAGATGCCTTGGTTCATAGTTTTCTCTTATGACTATGGTTTTCTCTTATGGAGAATATGTTGGACATATTTAGATGACTTGTGTGTTCATTCAATCTCACTCTTGTGTAGAGATGTGACCTAGAAGAGGAGCACACTTGTCCTCTCTCTCTCTCTCTCTCTAGGTTTTCAGTTGTACTTGCTTCTCTCTCCTCAATATGGTTTCTTGATCTCTTTGGAGTTTCTGAGAATTTTGGAGATCTAGGGTTAGGGTTTCACCCTTGGAATTGGAGACTAGAGTTTTGAGAGAAAACCCTAGGTGGACATGTGAAGAGGAAGAGAAGAGGAGGATGTATTGAATTGGAGATAGTGTCAAATGGATTCTTTAACTTGTTCTTCTTGGTGGATCTAGGGTTTGATCATTTACTCTAGCTAGGGAATTTTGCATGGTTGGATTTTGTGTCCCTGATAGGAGGCTATGGTATGTGCTTCATCATAGAGATTATATATGAAATTTGTAGCCATACATATCTTAAATTTGATTTTCAACTACCCGTGTTCTTCATATTTTGGTATTTAAATCTAGTTGTGATCTTGTTGATTGAACATAAGTAAAATGGAAAATTGTTAAGTGAGTTGACATCTAAAGAAGAAGATAAAGGGGGTGATTTTACCACTATAAAAGCACATTTTCAGATCTTAGTATTGACTGATAAGTGGCTCTAGAAAGGATGAAAACTTATCTCAATGATTGGTGTCTTTTCTCCTTAACTAATGGGAAGATTAGGGTTCTTTGAAAGTGAATTATTGTACTTCTTATGCCGATGTTTTGTACTTTGATTTACATTAGTCATAAGGAGGATTATTTAGGGGTTAAGATTTGAGGAACCTTATGTAAAGAAGGTGAAATTTTTTAATTGCATTGAAGTGTCATTCTGGTGAAATTTGCAACATGGTTTTAGAGTGGTTGGAGCTGGG
>NWUY0300005817.1:108646-126877 GCA_004151065.3 Larix sibirica
CTATTGTAGCTCTACTATAACACATGAAGATAAGTTTGCCACATCTTCATTATTTTGGTGATAGCTATAGAGAGCATGACCCAAGGAGCGATTAACTACCTCAATTTGTTGATGAAATGATTTAGGGTGAAAACGCGAAGTTGGGTAACACTTCCGTGAGAATCCAGCTCTCGAGAAGCATAGTGGTCATTATTCGGCCGAATAATAGTTAATGGTGAACCGTTAAAATTAACGGTGTCCTCGATATGCGTGCGATGCATAGCCAGATGGTAAATTCGGCCGGTGGTGCTATGTTTATTCNTTTAAAAGTTGAGATGTGAAGAATGAACTCAATAATTGGTTCCATGAAGTAGATATAATGAATCTAATGGACATGGTGTTAGACAAGTAATCAAACTACCATTGAAATATCTAGTATCTCTAGGTGTTAGACTTAAAATAGGTTGTATGTGCATGCTAGTTTTATTGATAAACATGTATAGTTTATGAATAGTATTACCAAGTTGCATATGCTATATGTATAATGAATCGAATTTATACATGTTACTTAAATATTTATAATGATGATCGACATGTTACTTGCACTTCAAGTTTTTTTCTTATAATTTATAATTTTTTGCAAGGGATTAGAGAATAATGTTCAAACATCACTAGACATGAAAAATACTCATAATTGTTTTTGGGGGGGGTTATTAGAATAATTTTAAATTCATACTTTTCTTTTGTGCCAGTATTTAATCACATAATTTGATATTGTTTTGGTTATTACCAAGTAGAGAGTACCTGTACATGAATGAACTTATTGCTCGTGGTTTTAGGAGTTTGTTGGATAAGAGTTACATTAGCTCCTAGTGTGTGGCTAAGATATTCTCTCAAATAGTTATGATTGAAATAAGGTAGAGTATCTATCTCTAGAAAAATCCTTCATGTATATATATGTACATGTACAATTACATTGTTTAATAGAACAATTAACACATTTTTTTATGTGACATCTCTCTTCTCTTAGTCTAATATAATAGAAGAAAGATGCCCCATTAGTATCAAAATCTACCTTGTTAAAACAAATTAATTTTTTCCAAATTGCGTATCTCTAGCATGTCATTGTCTTAAGTGTTATTTGCTTCAACTTAGCCAAAGATTCCAAAATTTTCATCAAAATTGCCAATTTCCTTGTTACCTAGAAACTTGATCTCGTGAGTCTTTGTTACAGAAAAAGTCACCTATTCTGCCATTTCTATGTGTACAAATTAATCCATTACCTACTTGGGGTATTATGATTAATAATAATTGCTATTATTTTAAGTAAAATGATATTTTTCTTTGACGTGGACATAAAAAAATTTACTTTACCCATAATCTTTTTGTTTCACGTGGCCATTAAAAAAGGGTTTTGCTTCTTAAGTTATCCCTTACCAAATGGAATGCATTATGGGTTGCTTCTGCAACATTCCATCATTTGAGAAATTGATAGATATGTTGTATGTGATATTAAATTTAAATGCATAGTCTTCATCCTTTCAAAAATTAAATCGTAGAAGGTGAAATTGCAGTTGTGATGAAGACTGGTGTTCATGTAATTTTTGGATCAATGGTTAAGGTTTTTATACCATCTCAATTAAGACAGATTTTGAATTCATACCAGGAAAGTATCATATTTTTAAAAATAAACAGATTTCAAATTTGTAGCTTGCGCCAAGTGTTCCAAGCACTGGGGTCTTGCAAAGAAATTTTCTAGGACCTGTTTGATCCTGAGATTAGTTATGAGATGAAAACAATGAATCTAAAGACCAATACAGAGCATCTTCAGAAAAATCCTATTGAGTCTGATCTAGTTTTCAACAGAAGTTGGGCTCTCAAAATTTTAGCTTAATTAGTTGGCCTTTATTAGGTATTATAAGAAAAAAAAATTGTTTACTTGCATGACTTAGGTATGGTAAGACATTGATTTAAAATTGTATTTATGAATTCCATGTCAATGTTTGGAAAGCTGGAAGAGTTTGGAAGAACTCTTGGCACTACATGACAAGGAATCAATACATTATTTACTCAAACCAAGGGGCCAACAGGACCCAACCACACTTGTTGAATTTCGCTTTACTCAACTCTAACTTACCTCCACTTTATTCCAAGTGTTAAAACTTGGACCCTAATGCCACCTTTTAAACAAACATGACAACTCTAGAACCACTTGCAACTTGCATGTGACTTGAACTTATCAAAGTCTTGGATTTTAGAGAGTCGTTTTGATAAAAATAGGTGTGTTGTAACTACAAAGAAATGTGCATTGTCCTAATATAGGCTAGTTTTCTTGTTTGTTGCACTATAGTCCAATCAAGCTTGGTAATGTTGTTCATTTTTTACAATGCTTGATAATTCTTCATCGTTACTCACCAAAACTATCAAATTTATCCTTGCATTTATTGAGAGGCCTTGAAAAAGTATCCAAGAATTCATTAGCCTTATGGATTTCAATGTATAGCTTAGTCCATTGCTTGGGGTCAATGACACTTGGTAAGCTTGGTATTTCAACATTTACATCCAAACATGTAGGTTGAATGTGTAGGTTGTTCCTTGGTCTTAACAATGTTAGCTAATTCTATACAAGCAAATAGATAACCTTCATTTAATTTATCTCAAGTTAGAGATGTACTTTATGGTGCTACCAAGGGATCTATTTGTTTTATAAGTTCTTGTCTTTTGAGACCACCATAGAGGTGTTGAAGATCAACTACAACTGCAAGTCCTTCTTGTGTTCCTTAATTTGAAGGCCCAAATTGTTTGCTAATGAGTCTTTCTCCATTTGATTTCTGGTGTGGATTCAATTAGGATTAATCCATCGCATCCATGTAATCATATCATAATAATGATCTGATTAACATATTCATGAAAATGATATATACCATATCATATTAATTAGATAATTATCGTATTCATGAAAATAATATATAGCATTGATTAATGTGTAAGAGACGATATGCTTACTTTGACAAAGAAGTCATGAAAATGCATCCTAAAGAGAGAAGGTGTTACAACTCTAACTGAATGAAAATATCAAACTCCAAGTTGTTAGTCATCTTTGTAATGCCAGTTTTTCATAATTTATGCTTCTATTCATGTATATTTGCATCTATCTAAAGATGGAACAAAGTCTGCAACCAAAAATGTAAAAACATTTATGAACAAGCATGCAACCGACAACATATAAATCTGATCGATTCAACAAAACAACTCATGAAAAAAGTAAGTTGTCGATGACCAAAGTAGACCTTAGAGAAAATAGGGTACTTCTCTTTTTGCTAGTAAAGGATATGAAACGATAATCTATGCAACAAAAACTCTTCTTCTATAGTGACCTCTCTAGTATTTGTTATTGGTATTTCTTCTTCTACTAAATGAATTGTATCCTTTGTTGCTAGCATAGATTCTTTTATTAACTATTAAGATATAATTACTACTATAGATGATATAACATAACATACATCTACAGGGTATCTTAACAACTTTGATTTATATGTACGCCACTCTTTGTTTTATTAAACAAAATATAGTTCATTCATTTTACCACATGATATACTTCAACTTAGTATCACCTTGGTACCAAGCCATTAATAGAATCATTTTCCTTAAATGCAAGAGCTAGAGAAGTGCCATAATTGGTGGGCTTCGTGATTTGGGTAATAGAACTTGGAAAAACAAGCTTTGTGAATGAGAGAGGAAAACACACATACAACATAGGTGCACGCAACAGATTTAGTGACTTGAACATAGTAGGTTGCAAAAGCAAGTGAGAAACTTGTCAACATAGTGTAGATTGGGGTGTTGGGAGGTTTGTTTGTGATCCTCCCCACCTCAAGTCCAAATCTACCTCAATACATTTGTTGTTGTATTTTTTCGATACCATGATTCTCTTCGAGAATAGCTGGTGTCAACTTCTTCAATGAAAAAAAAAGTAGGTGCAAAACTAGCTATAATATGGTAAGCATAGGCAAAGGTAGCAATAACTGCCACTATCTTGGATACCACAAGATGCCATAGGTCAAGTGAATATGCAATTCTTCTATGACATATATATTTTGAGTTTCAACCGCCAATATCTTGCTCAGATAAATTAATATGGATTTCATAGTTCTTAGATCAATTGATATAAATTAAGATGGACGTGACAACAATCAAAAGTAGGTTGTACGTGGATGTTTATGGTTTTTTTTTAATTTTGTATTTTCAAATGATTTTTCATGTCTAATAAATACAAAACATATTCCAGACACACTAGGGGAAATTATGTCCCATAAATCAAACTGTTCAACCTCACATTTAACTTAACCATGCAAAAAGTAAACTATGAGGATAGATTTAACATAAACTCCAAAATTTTCAATACTACATCATATGAATCCAATCCCAACAAAAAAATGATGACTATCTGATCATAAATTTAAAGAAGTCTAGATACATGGGCCACCATAAATTTGTATAAACCTCCTGGAGTACCTACATACCTTAACAAACTCTTATATAAATATGAAACCCAAACTCATCCAAATCCCAAATACTCCATGCAAATGTTTTGGAACTCGTAATTTTTACTCAATGGCATGCCCATCTCCATTTTATAGTATGCCACTACCTACAAACACCACAACATAATTTTATCAATAAAAAATGCTTCATGTCCATAAAANACTAGAGCCAATGTGAAGAAACATGCCTTCCTTGTCAAGGCGACCCGATTGCCTTGAACCCTCGTAGCGAGATGGTTGTGATTCCCTTCATCTAAAATGGATGCAATCTCCTTCATTTATATTGGTGTGATTTACCTTCACCTTGAACAAATCAATCTAGCTTCTTTCTTAAGATTACAATTTGTGTTCATTCAAAATGCATTGATCTCCTTGTTTGTGCACTCAATCAAGATCAATATTAAAACAAAAGGGTACAATCAATCATTCACCTCAACAATTGGGATTTTATCTTAATGGTGGTGAGTTCCCTTACTCCAAATATTGCCAACTCATGACCAAGTCTTGCTCCTTCTAGAATGAAGGATAACGCTCCTAATAAAATAAGCACACAACCTCAATCCAATGAAGAGCTTGAATTTGGAAAAAGAACATTTATGTACCTTAGCCAATTTTATTTTCTTGTGATATTTGTTCATACCACTAACCCTAGAATGAATAGGGTTGGGTGGAAACAATGAGTTGAATGAATATTATATGTCTAAAAAGAAAGGGAACATTGTTAGGATCAGAACTTTTAGCTAGATGCTCTATTTGGGTATTCATTAGCTCGTCGGAAAGAACATTAGTAGAATGAGTTCAATCACTGACCGATGGATGTAACCTCATCAAAAAGTGCATGGGAAGGTCCTGGAAAATGCATCAAAAGATCATAATAAAAAAACTACCATTATTGAGACCATTTTGACATGGAAGAAAACCAACCTTGAAAAATAAAAACAAATAACATCATCATGTAAGAATAACTAATACCTAGAAACAGGAAATGTCATTGGAATGTAAGAAATAACATTTGTGTATTTTATACTTGTTGCACATTTAAACGTCACATGAAATAATGTAGATATATTTGAAGTAAAAATATGGATTAAAATTTAATAGTTTAAGGGATTTGTAAGAAGTATTAGGTTGTGTATTTCCCAAATTGTTTGGATTAATGTCAGTTTTTTTACACTTGGATTTGATTTTTTGTTTGATTAAAATAAAATTCCATTTCATAGTTATGATAAACAATTTTTGTTTTTAAGTAATGATGTTTGAAGGGAATGTCAATAATTTCAATTTCAATGTGTATAAGTTAGAATAGCTCTTATTTGATGCCTATGAGAAAGATCCTGTGGTAGTTCCTATGGCATCATCTCTACCATTGTTTTTATACAAACTTATGTAGTCATTACCACATTCTCCACTATTATGAAACGACATCATTGAAATGCATCTAAATATGAAACTACCAAAATAAACATTGTGCATGTGTAACAAACATGTGCATAATGACACCCTGAAAAAACAATTGCATGCATTGATTGGAAATCACTAGAATGAAGGATAACGCTCCAAATAAAATAATACTTACATTTCTGTCAATTTAAAGAAAGACAACATATTAGTAGTTTATAGAGAAGATAATCCAAATTGTCCATAGGAATGAAAGAGACATTAATTTGACCACTGATAAAATAGGTTGAAGAAGTAACATAAACAAATCAAGGTTGCTAAAAAGAAATAACCTCTAGTGAAGTGGATAGAAAATTAGAGAAGAAAAATGATTAAAAAAAATCCTTACACAAGGACCTCACAAAGAAATGATCCCAAAATATATGCTCAATATCTCCTTGTTTGCAATAGTGCGAGCAAACGTCCATCAAGGAGGCATGCCTTAGCTCACCTATGTATGCTTGTTATCTACTGATGAATAATGAGTGAAGACATAACTCTCATCTTTGAAACACATCAAGGGATACATATGGCATCAATTCATGTTTTATAATGAATTCTAGATGGTCTATTGACTCATACAACAATGAAAAGTTAGCAAATTTCAAGTTTGGGTAGCATAATGGCACCATTTATTCTAACAGAAGTCTATTCCTGGCATTAACACCAATAATTCCTAAATTTGGGCACTTTTGTGGACTAGATCAATAGGGAGAAGCATTTATTCTTGACTTTTGGGCACTTTTCAAGATATAACCAGGCCTTGATAATTGAATTTGTGGTTAAAAAGGAAATTCTCAATCATCAAACAAAAGAGAGATAAAATATGGGCACTCAAATGGAATTAAAGAGTGGAAAAAAAATCACAACAACAATAAGCAACCACCAAAAGGAGCAACAACATCGTAAAATCCCATGTTCATACTAAGGAACCAAACACCAGTACCATTAATTGTGGGCAATGAAAAGGCATAAACAACCCTAAAAAATTCATGGTTGGAGCTTACAACAACATTCTAGAAACTTATACCATTCTTTTCATCCGTGGACATAAGTGCTTCCAAATGTAATTCTATAGTAATCCTGCCAAACAACTAGGATATCACATCTATCCAAGAGGTGAGAATAAATCAAACCCATAGTACTTTGGGAACTTTGACAGCCCCAAATTGTACAAAATTGAACAAAAAATATCACAGTTCCAACACTCTTTTCAAGAGTGCATTCAGCTTTAAACTCACATGAATGCCTACTTAGTTTCCAAATTGTTTACATCAAACATACAATGCCCACAAAAATTGCGTAGACATGGTTTCATTATTAAAGTGATTCACTGATTGAGAATATCTAGCATTTACAGATAACATAAAACATGGGGGAAAAACAACTTTGTTGGGGAAAGACACACCTACTTGCCCCTTTGTTCATCAAGAAAACTAAATTTTGCAAATTGAAGTTATCTTGCTTGAAAACAATCCTAGTATCAAAAGGCATACTCTTTGCTTTATAGATTTGAAATTTGAATTGACAAGAAACTCCACACATGGTTTCGATGAAACAATCATAATCCCACTCAATCTAAGAATGAGAATAAATTATGATCATTAATGAGGATGTTGTTAGTTTTTTAGCTACGTAGAAAGTGTTTACACCACGTTTGGGGGTGCTCCATGAGATTTGGGGTACATGATGTATTTTCATCCCCTTGATGGTTTGAGATGGATTTATTTTTTCTAAAATGTATGTTATGAGTAGTGGGATTATCTATCCTAACATTTAGACTTAAAAAAAATAATTCATGACATGCAAACATGAAGGCAATGTTTAAATCCTTCTAAACTTGAAAGTAAGCTTCCATGGTCATACCATCCATAAGCTAGCCAAGAAAAGACATTCTATGCATATGGAAGCCATAGGGGAGGATGAACACAACAAGAAACAAGTTAACAATTATGTTTATGGATTCCATTGTTTCTAGGTCCATGTGGATAGAATATATGCATATATTCATCTCCCCACAAAAACAAAAAAATAACAAATCTAAGTACACTCTATGAATTATGGGTGCATATCAACATACAAACAATGATCTTTTGGAACATCTAAGCATTAAAACAACATTCTTCCTAATGTTGGGAATTTTTTGAGCATGGTGGGAGGTGATATGCTATTGCAGCATCCCTGAAATGAGGTATCTTGTGTGCTAAGGGAACCACTATTGAAATGAGGATTCTAGACGATGGTGTACTGTAGCAGTTCGAAGGTATTGAAAGTTTTGCAACTATATCATACATCCATACAGTACATTGAAGTATCCAACCTTCAAGGGGTTTTTCCTTAATAAAACCCTCATATTAGATGCTTAATATCATCCAACAATAGCACACAAACAAATTATACAACTATCCAAAGAAAAATTCCTATCTTGGCCAAACATAGCACCACAAAGGCATGTATATGGATCCAAAACTTTTGGGCTTTCTTTTTAGGTAAACACTTATATAATACCATAATATCAGATTTAAATATGATACAATCGTCATATCTTCTTATAATTTGCAATAAACCCAAATTATGTATAGGGAATGTTTTCCCATGGAAACAAATTCTCTAGGAATCAAGAGAACCACTCTGACCACTAGAATGGAACAATATGAGAAAACATGAAAATAATCCATTTAGCAAACCTCTATATTTTATAGCTTCAAATACAACACACCAATCAAGATAAAAAAGTATGGCATATATGGATTTCAGTATCCTTTAAATGAATATTTTCCTTATTATATAACCTAATGCTGCTCCTATTTTTCCATTTTCTTTTCGTATCACTTTGTTTACTGAATGGGACAATATTATGTCTATTTGTGTAATACAATAGCATCCATAGAAATGAGAAGGTCTACTTTCCATTGTAGCCTTATCCTCTAGATTTGTTAATGGATTCATTAGACTATCTAGACAATCCTCATTTGAACAAGATAAATATTATCCCAAACAATTGTCTATGGACAGTTCCATAAATCTTGCATAGAGAACCCCGCATGAAAAAAATTTGAACATTTGGTTAATATTGGTCTCCTTTAATTTACTTTTAAGGATAAACTAAGCTTAGAAAATCTCACTGATTATTGCAAAGTATAAGTATGAGTTTGGCCTTTAGAAGATTCCAAAATTTTCCAAGAGAGTTTGAACAATGATAACAACAATCCTTCAAGCATTGATAAAGGCAATGTGTGTGGTCTCTCATATTGATATTTATTTGCAAGACATGTTTTCCATTGGTTTTTTTTTGGTATGAAATCATGGCATGCAAAATTCTTATTGTTATGGTTAGCATTAAACTATTATGACTACATAAAAGATTATAGTAATAATAATTTAATCAAACCTTAAGCAGCTAGTAGCATTTTAGGTTAGGAACACAATTAACTAACATGGAATTCTAAAACAACAATTCAGTTCCATAATGGTGGTTTCTAGATTCTTGGGTCAAAAACTGTCCCAATATTCAACAAATAAAAGCTAATGTTTTCTTAGTCAACATGAAACAAGTGAAGTCTGAAAGACACAAATAAATGTTGAATTATATCAAATCCTTTAGTCTTAAGCCAAATCACATGACACATAGACACATGAGTCCAACATTGGACAAATTGACCCCTGAAACATGAGATGGGGAAACATGGCACATAGACCCCTGAAACGTGACGAGGGGAGACCTCCTGGAGTACATCCCTGAACAAACTATTCTATAAATATTAAACCCAACCTCATCCAAATCCCAAATACTCCATGCAATTAAAACAAAATTTCAATTGAGATCCATGCAAATGTTTTGGGACTCGTAATTTTTACTCAATGGCATGCCCATCTCCAGGTTATAGTATGCCACTACCTACAAACAAAGAACAAAATTTTATCAATAAAAAATGATTCATGTCCAAAAAAAATTACTTGCAAGATAGATAAAACAATACCATGGATTTAACTAAATGAAGAAAAGAGAAAACTGTAATTAACACAATCCTTATTTTTTTCAACATGAAGAAAATAGTGACTTGATATACAAAACCAATAAAAGTTACAAAGTCTTTTTAGTGAAGTATCATTCTTCTCCAAAGGAGGCAGCAATGACTGTTTTTTAAACGTCATCTGAATACTAAGCTCAACTAGAACTTTGATTCTAATACTAAATTTAGCTTTAAAGATTTGTGAATCAATGTTTTTAGTGTTTATGATGATTCTGGCCTACTTGTACAACAAGGGATCGATGTTTGAACAAAAATCAGAAATTGAAATTTTATAGAAATGTAGTTTAGGATTGTATAAAGTACTTTGATGCATTTTCCATTTAGGGAATCACAAGAGAATAGAACCAACATGAAAATTATATGACCCCTTCAGTAGCTAGTTTTCAGCCATGCCCATCACTTATAGCAAATAAGAAGACCATTTGAAGGAAAATTGTATCTTGAAAAGTATCTCAAACCAAACCTTTTGACAGATATCGCCTTCAACAAATAAACATTGAATACTTTATTCATTTCTTTTGCATAAGAACATTGCATTTGGTCCTGAGAAGCATTTTTTCATCAAATTATCATAACCAAGAATCCTTTTTTCCATGCACAACCGACTAAACCATTTAATATTCAATGGATAGTTCCACTTCCACAATTTACTATGCAACCAATATGAGACTATTGCATTTAAGGAGGCAGAGATTGATTCATAAGCATCTTTAGCACTAAGTTATCTAGATTTGGAATTCCAAGCCTAAATAAGGGAATTTGTTTCCTTGTTAAGACTGATTCCCACATGATGAACCCAATCCTATAGGTTATATAAAAATATTTCCATCAACAATCGAAAAGCAACAAATACTGTACCAAGAGGACAAATCAAACAACCTACATCACAATCCAACATAATTGCTTACACCATTGATAGAATTATTCCACAATACAATGTGTCACATGAATAATTATAAATCCAAACAACATTATCACAACCTACATAATATGAATGTTACCAATACTAGCACTTACATGAGACATATCAGTCATATAACCAGCTAGGCATGGTGGCATGATAGAATGCAATTGTTTGAACTGTTCTTGGGTGAGTGCTCTAGATTGTGGAAACTCAACATTGAATTGAATGTACAAATCACCTTTCAGGAAATGCCTTTGGTACCAAGGCACACCTTCATCATTTATGGCTTTGTATTGATCTGAAATCATGATTTTTTATTGATTTAAGATGAATAGCACATAATGGAATGATCTTATAGTTTTCTTTGATTCACTTATAAGATGAAGAATTGTATCACTATTGAATGGAACCAACATCGCTAATTATTTATATGATATAACATGTAGTAGTTGAGATGAACTTGTCAACGACCTGGTCCATGAATTTTGGCAAAGGTTTATGGTATCCTTCCATGTTCAAAGATATGACTTATGTTTAAACAAAAATAATGAGTTCATATTTCCATTGGAATTAATTGAAATATGATATTTATTGGTTTCTTGTGAATCCCAAACTAAGCCCAAGTTATGAGGGTAGAAGTGGGTTAATACATTACCAATATGGACAATGCACTAGGAAAAGAGCATCCAACACAGTAGAAAGCTCATGCTCTTTGTGGGTGGATGCATATACATGTAGTAGTATGCAAGATGCCAAGTTAATAAAGAATGTTTGTTGCCAAAGGAGTGGAATGCCAAAGAAAAATGTTGAAGCAAAAACAAAAAATGAGTAGAGGAGTGGGAAGAGTGGACTTAGGTACCACTATAAGTAAAATATGTGGTTTTTCTATTCTTGCTAGCTCAATGATCTTTCATGCTAATACTACAAACATAGATATTACCAATCCTTCAACTTGAAGAAACTAGGCACCTAGATACTATCATTTCTCCATTTTTTTTCCTTTACTTTTATTAAGTGTCACAATAAATATGATTTTCTAGTAAATATTTTTGACAAAGAAACAAGAAAAAATAGATTTATCTTGTTGATCTAAAATTGCAACCATTCGAAGATCTTCATTGGAAAAAACCCAGGTTGATACATCCTTGTATTTGCAACATGCTACATCTTACAATTACAAAAAGCGCAAATTTCTCAATTTCTACAGAAGCAATGATAATTATACCTTGAAAATTTTCCACTTTTCAGAGGAAACTCACAATAATATAGGACCTTGTGGTTTGGAACCCATCCATCCTCGTCTCAAAATTTTTTGGGTCGCTACTACCAGCAATTTCGGCTTTTGCAATCCGATCATAAAACAAAATGGATTGATCAATGGTCTTTTCCTAAATAAACTTGAGAAAAAAAAAGTTTCGTTGCAATGATTTCATCAATGTAATAAAGTCTACTTAAAATTTAATCAACAATGATAGAATTAGGCTACAAGGGCACATGCGAATCTAAACACTGCTGTAATCCCCAACCAATTATCTATTTGCCTCTCTAACCTTTATCCAACCAAGTATGATACAAGTCCACCATAAATAAGCAACTTGTAGGAGCCTTTCAATGGATGGATTCCTTTCACCCACTAGGAAACTGAAGTAAGACATAGAAGCAGGCTTCATCGCAAGAATAAAAAGGGAAGGCCAGTAAATAAAAAAAGAAGGCAGGAATAATTTTTTTTCTTGAACCTCCAAACCTTTCTTTAGACTTCCAACCTATATCAATAAGACAACCATTTTCCTTTCACCAAAAAGCCAAGACCAGAACTTAGTAAAGGCCAATTGGGAGATTAACGCATGGATCTTTATTTAGGTAGTCTCTCTTTAGGGCCCCTTTAGGGGGATCGTACTAGGGTTGGTACTAAGGACTAATCAAGAAATAAAATCTTTACTCTTCGGGCTATAGGAAAAGTAGAAAGAAATTAGTGTCCATAGGGCAGTCCATGGGGCTAAGGCTAATGCTTGTATCTTAAGGCTTAAGGAGTGGGGCTAAAGAGAGAATGGGGGCTCTAAGAACTAGTCCAGTCCATAGGGCCTACTCTACAATAGTATCTACTGCATGTGGACTAAAGCAGGTAAACATGCAATAGAAACTCAAGTTGCTAGTACTTATTATAGGGCTATTAGTTCTTCCTCTAAGGGCTAGTAAGTCCAATTAATCTACAGATGGAGGAAGCCACTCTCGTCTAAAGTGCAAGTAGTACAACTACTATCAAGACTAAGGCTTGTAGTAGAGATTATAGTATCATGCAAGTGGTTACAATGTATGATAAACCTTATTCAAAAGTATCCTAGGGTCTTGCACAACTACTCAATGGAATACTCCCTACATAGGTGGATAGGGATAGATATACCACATACTGCGACCATAGTAACAATATTGGGAGCATAATTAGCATTCAGAACCTACACTTATCACTCTGGAAGATTAAAGATCCTATGGTAACAATATTGGGAGCATAACTGGTGATTTAAAGCCAATATTGATGATTTTGGGAGTGTGATTGGTTCAAATGCATAGATAACAGTCTTGAGAGCATAACTAGAATTTCATTTGTTTGTGTAGTCGCAAAAAGCACACAAGACAAGGGATCATTTTTCAGAATGAATGGTATCATATCTAAAATACCAAGTCCATATGTAAGAGTATGTATAGCTTTATTTTTCACTTTCCTAAAATAAAGAATATAAAACCAAGGTTGTAATATGATGTATATAAAAAATACAAGTGGAATTGATTTCCCTAGGAGTCAATACATATATGAGGGGAGACATGATATGAAAAATTGCACATTGATATTACCCATCCAACTTACATTTAGTGTATCAATAAAGTATAATGTGAGAGAAAGTGTTTACGTGGTATCTACCACCTCAACAAAGAATTAAACATAAGCACTAATTCTACTCAAGAACCATATTAACCCTATATTCTCTCCATTTTAAGAATAGAGAGGGGTTGAAGACCAACATGAAACAGTTCTCTTGTGAGGAAAATTGTCATGCTAACCATGCAACTTGTCTATGCTCCATCTAAACTTTGTGACAATAGTTATATCATACAATTTTTTTGCATTCGCTAGACATGTATATTCCCCCTTTTAAGGGGATGGCAGTGGGAGATGTACAAAGGAATCTTGTTACTGTAGTCTTGTCAAAATTTTCCTTTTTTTTGAAAGGAAGCATAGTTTTAGTGAAGTATATAGTGTAAAACAATATTCTTCGATGTTGAAATCTTGTGATGTTACTACTGCAACCTATCCACTTCATGTTCTAAGGAGTCTATCAAATTTGTCTCCAATATGTACAAAGCGCCAATTCATCATTCAACATTTGCTTTAATGAATGAATTTTGGCACATACACCTCAATAGAACAATTGAAAACCCAATGCAATCTCATTGCTTCAATATGATATTAACTCCTAAAATTTAAATCCTAACAGATGATATCGGTTTTTATAATAAACACAAAAAAATATTGTTGCATCATCTCACTCTAAACAAGAACAAAGAGCTATTAATCTGTCTAGTGTTATGTTTGTTACCAAGACATGGGTTTGATACTTACCCAAAGAAAATATAAGAAAATTATGATCGACAAACCCCTGCTCAATAGTCAGACTATTTGAAAATGTGAAGAACCAACTCCTCTAGCTTTAGAAACGCCCAAATAAGCACAATAAAAACTAATTTAATGAAGATGGAGGTCTTGCAATCAAGTTTGAGTGATACAAGGGATGAACCAAATAAAAGTTTTTATTCACTGATGTTACAGATACCTTGATTCACATATAAGCACGATAAAAATATAATATTATAACAAAGTCTTACTTCTAATCAAGTTTGGATGATGTAAGGGATGAAGAAAAGGAAAGACTTAAACTTGAAAAGAAGCAGGTAGGATAACTAGATTCCATTAACAACCTTATTTGGACAAAGTATACGATTTCCTTAGAAGGTTGAGAGTGTGGGAAAGAGTCGTAATTTCTTGATTACAAAGGCTCAAAGATATATAGATAGACATTTATTAATGTCCAACAAATTACCACAAAAGTAGCTCAATGGGACTGTGCGGTATGATGATAACAATACAAAGATGGATCGTAAAAGTAGCTCCTATAAAAAGCTAAAAGCATAACTCAAACCAAACCCTCACTCCATAAATGGAGAGCCGATCTTGAAGAAAAATATACAAGGAGAGATATGAGGAGAGCTGATCCACGAAAGGAAAATATAACAAGGAGTGGATACAAGAGCTATGATGCAAAAATGGTGAAATTGTCATTGTCATGGGCCACTAGAAACACTAGAAGCATTAAGAGTATCTCTCCTACCATCCAAAGCCGATTGAAAGAAGCTCAAAAGAGTACTATGTGTTAAAGTTAATGCAGATGCAAGACCCATTCTCAGGGACGATGGAACCCTAGTCAGTTAACTAGGGTTCCTAGTCAAGTTACCAGGCAGAGTAAGTCCCTAGAAGGTATCTAGGGCCCATAGTAGTTACTTAGGGATNACATATATGAGGGGAGACATGATATGAAAAATTGCACATTGATATTACCCATCCAACTTACATTTAGTGTATCAATAAAGTATAATGTGAGAGAAAGTGTTTACGTGGTATCTACCACCTCAACAAAGAATTAAACATAAGCACTAATTCTACTCAAGAACCATATTAACCCTATATTCTCTCCATTTTAAGAATAGAGAGGGGTTGAAGACCAACATGAAACAGTTCTCTTGTGAGGAAAATTGTCATGCTAACCATGCAACTTGTCTATGCTCCATCTAAACTTTGTGACAATAGTTATATCATACAATTTTTTTGCATTCGCTAGACATGTATATTCCCCCTTTTAAGGGGATGGCAGTGGGAGATGTACAAAGGAATCTTGTTACTGTAGTCTTGTCAAAATTTTCCTTTTTTTTGAAAGGAAGCATAGTTTTAGTGAAGTATATAGTGTAAAACAATATTCTTCGATGTTGAAATCTTGTGATGTTACTACTGCAACCTATCCACTTCATGTTCTAAGGAGTCTATCAAATTTGTCTCCAATATGTACAAAGTGCCAATTCATCATTCAGCATTTGCTTTAATGAATGAATTTTGGCACATACACCTCAATAGAACAATTGAAAACCCAATGCAATCTCATTGCTTCAATATGATATTAACTCCTAAAATTTAAATCCTAACAGATGATATCGGTTTTTATAATAAACACAAAAAAATATTGTTGCATCATCTCACTCTAAACAAGAACAAAGAGCTATTAATCTGTCTAGTGTTATGTTTGTTACCAAGACATGGGTTTGATACTTACCCAAAGAAAATATAAGAAAATTATGATCGACAAACCCCTGCTCAATAGTCAGACTATTTGAAAATGTGAAGAACCAACTCCTCTAGCTTTAGAAACGCCCAAATAAGCACAATAAAAACTAATTTAATGAAGATGGAGGTCTTGCAATCAAGTTTGAGTGATACAAGGGATGAACCAAATAAAAGTTTTTATTCACTGATGTTACAGATACCTTGATTCACATATAAGCACGATAAAAATATAATATTATAACAAAGTCTTACTTCTAATCAAGTTTGGATGATGTAAGGGATGAAGAAAAGGAAAGACTTAAACTTGAAAAGAAGCAGGTAGGATAACTAGATTCCATTAACAACCTTATTTGGACAAAGTATACGATTTCCTTAGAAGGTTGAGAGTGTGGGAAAGAGTCGTAATTTCTTGATTACAAAGGCTCAAAGATATATAGATAGACATTTATTAATGTCCAACAAATGACCACAAAAGTAGGTCAATGGGACTGTGTGGTACCATGATGTCAATACAAAGTGGGAGTGCTACGTGGCTCCTATAAAAAAACAAGAGGTAAGAATCTAACCTGAAAAACAAAATGCACTAACTCCAAAGATGGAGAGTAGGTCCGAAAGACATATGTACAAAGAGCCAATACAAAAGAAAAATGTACAAGGGGAGTGGATCTGGAAGTTGTTATACAAAAATGATGAATATGTCACAATATGTCATGGTGCACTGGAAACACTACTGGAATCTCTCCTAACATCTGAAGCCGAATGAAGGAATTTCAAAATGGTAATATGTTTGAAGGAAGCACTAGAAGAGTCCAACTATAATGGGTAGTGTGCCATCGCATGAAGTGGGGATCCTACTGTTGTGATCTAGATGAAGTTGTCCGACTGTTGGGAAGAAGAACAATAACAGTATTGGTAGGATGATTAGTGGGCCAACGAAAATTTGTTGAACAAGTTTACAATTCCATTATTTGATCTGTTGAAGTCTTCTTTTGAAGAAGGATAAGAGGTTCTTCTCGTTAGTTTAAATGGTTTTGCACAAATGATTGACATAGTATTGAAAGTTTTATATTGAGGCCCAGGGGTTGTGTAATATCAACTACTAGAAAAAATTGAAATGGAAAACTAAAATAAAATAATAAGACTATTTAATCATGTATGCAACATAAATAAGATAACTATCTAAAAGTAGGACAAAGCTAATGGGATTTCAAACAATCTTATAGAGTTCCCATGCATAAGAAGTTTCATACAAATTTGGATCTGGTGAATTTCGAGACCAATCCTGAGAATATTTAGAGGGATATTGAGATGATTCTTGAAACAAATTCCTAGAAAAATATGCAACAAAATTATGAGATGAACACTTACACAACGAATCTTGTGACCAATCTTGTACATCTTTAGAAATATTCAAAGCTGTTATCCTCGGAATGGATTAATTAGAGTCATATCACATAGTGGTTTATTTTTAAAACAAAACCTTTGATTGTATATGTGATGACTTGGAAACCCTATAAGAATAAGGGTATCCCATAATATCCACAAAACAAATTTCAGCCTTGCAGTTGAAGAATGTAGAGGGATATCCTAATTTTATTGATCTAGAGAGTGCATAGAGGACGATGTTATTCCAAGGGGGAGGGGAATACAATGTTTAGAGTTCTAAAATTTCATGTGTGAGTCACTTTTTTCTTGAAAATTTGTAGGTGAGGATCGAAGTGTTTTCAAAATACAAATCATAAAAGAATCTAAAGAATTATGTTTTGTACCTTCTAAATTTTCTGGATATTATGTTAATATATTGGACATTTTCAAAGCATTTACTAGGAAATGGATACTGTCAATTTGAAGGAAAATAAAAAAACCCTTGGTGTATGAACTGGAAGGGATACTCAAGGGCCACATAATATCACCTAACTATGGATCAAGTTTCCCATAGCCTAGAAT
>NWUY0300005820.1:36436-48657 GCA_004151065.3 Larix sibirica
GATGCATTCTGAATCATGGTCAAAATTAAGGTGCCATTTTTTTAGCATAAGACTTCCTCTTCCACGGAGTCAAAGTCCTCCCAGAATCCTTGAAGCGTCTCTTTCATTCTGGAAATGGAAGCTTGACCATCCTTTTTCAAGAAAGGACACTTTAGGAACATAGTTCAAAAGAGGAAGCCACATAGCTGACATCCAGGAGTCGATAGAGTCATTCAGAGGAGTCCAGGGCCCAAATTTTCCAACAAGAACCCTTAGAGATAAGTCTAGAAGGTCCTCCATGCCAACATCATGAACCACAACCAATTTCTTCCTAGCTACTCAAATGGCTTGAGGTTTCTCCCACTGCATTGAGTCCTGGATCTATTTCCTTGACCTCATCCACATGGTTTAGACCTAGCTGTAGACAACTGACATCATTATTGTCCTTCGCCGTCAATGTACACCCCTGCTGAAGCACCTCATTGCCAATAATAAATGATTCACTTAGGGAAACTTACAAGTTTTTTGAAGACTCCAAAAAGGCCTGACCCACTAGGAAGGAAGACCCACTAAAAGTGGTACCTCCCTCATTCCCCGAGGAACCTACTTTTCCGTAGGTAAAATTAGGGAAATAAATGTTGTTATGGTTCCTAGCTTTCTGAGACTTTTTGTAGTCATCTAGCAGCTCCTTGTTTCTTTAAAAAAAATTACTTCCATGGACTCCCTTCCCAATGGGATATAAATGTATCAATAAAGTTGGAAAATAAAACAGAGTTCATTCAGAAACTGAAGTGGGAAATCAAAATCTATCAAATAAATTTGAGAAATCATACAAAAGAGATGGCAAAGAGAGACTAATTGAATTTCATTAAGTTTGCAAAAAAATACAATGCCTCAAAGAAATAGAGTATCTCTAGTTCTCCTTTGGTGATTTTATCCCCTCCCCTTTAAATAATAATTACATGAAATTACAAGGATAGATTTCCCATAAAACAAGGATTACAAAATATTTCTAATCTAAGATTTGCCAAGGGAAATTCGCCACTTGGCCCACACATCTAACAACTCTTCCACATCTGGATATTTGGCCAGTTCGAGTGCCAGCTGGGTATTACAAGTGAAAGGTTCAATCTTGTTTTTCTTCACTTTATGCCATGCATGCAGAAAAAGATTGATCTTTATCCCTAAACTGATGGGTTCCTTGATTAATTCTTTAACCTCTGAAATCCGAATGTGCTCCAACTGTTGAATTCGCTCTTTGGACTACGAACATCTCTCATTAACCTACTTAATTGTAAGCTTAGGTGGACAAGCCTTTTCGATGAGGTCCATGGTTGGAAAATATAGCATGATGATTATGTTATCAGCTGCATACCACCTCCTGCCACAAACGGCTTGCGCTTTCTGAATTGTGGTCTTGATTGATTCACAAGCATGTTCCCATGCATCCAAATAAATTCTAAGCCTTATGAACTTGATATTGTCTAGAACAAGGATATCTTCAGGCTTGTCCTTAATATACTTTTTCCAATCAACCACATCCTCAATTGCCCTAGTTTCCTCTTCCCTCCTCTCATTATGTTTTTCAAGGACATCAGAATGACATTCAAAAACATTGTATGTCTCCTGAATTTCGTTCAGGGATTCAAATAATTCAACCAAAAGATTCCTACGGTATTCATTTATTTCAAGAGCTAGTTCCTTGAATTATTCCATAGAAAACCTAGAGAAAGAGGAGGTAGCTTCTTTGGCTATTGAATCCTTCAACTGCTACTCAAGAAGTGTGATATTCTCATCATAGCCAATGTTTAGCACTTGTGCTTCCTGTAGCTACTGTTGGAGAGATTCCTTTTGTGCTTGTAGGTCTTTCACCTGACTGTCATGCTCATTTCTCAACTATTGAAGATGAGATTGATGTTGTTCTTCAATTTCAATTTGCTTCTCCTTGAGATTATGCAATTCTTGTTTCTTAGCCTCAATTTATTTTTTCAAAGAAGTGACTGAGTCGTAATTAGCCCCTGCAAAGGCTCCCATTGCTGCAGCAGTTTCAAGTGCCTCTTGTTGTGCATCAGTGGATGTTTTCTACCATATGACCTGGTTGGGAATAGGGCCCTACATAACAGTCCCTCCCCTTTGTATTTTATCTCCTCTTTTCACCATTGCCTTCTTAGACTTGCTGTAGAAATATTCCCCCAGGGAAACTACAACACCCTCTCCAAAGTCTGCCACTATGTCTATTGTAGAAGTAGATACATCAGAAGTTGAGACCAAAGGTGCAGTTTGAGAAACAATAGAAGTTGGAATTGATATGGTGAGTTGGTTGGTGGAGATGGAAGGAGAAATGATGTTGGAAACTGATGGTGAGGAGGATGAAGTGGGAGGAGAATTCAAGGTAACAATTTCAGGGAGTGAAATAGAGATTGTGGTTATTGATGGTTGTGAGGATACAATTGGGACTTGGGATTCAGTAACCTGTGGCAATAAGGTGGAAAGTGGAGTTACCAATGATTCTTGTGAAGTGATAATAAGAATAGCAAGTGGTTCAACTATGGTGTATGATGGAAGGGTGATATCAACTGATGAGATGGAAGGGAGTGTAGTGGAAGTAAATGAAGGTGTAGAGGTAAATGCAGTGGTCACTATGGTTACTTCTTGAAAGTGGAGATATCAAAGAGGATCATCCATCACTATACCTTCTAAAAGGTCAGCAGAATTTGGTGTAATAGTAACTTCTTGTAAAACAGGCACAGTAGTTGGGAAAGAAGATGGAAGCCTTTCATCCTCTAGATCACTATCATCGATCATGGTCACCACTAGTATAGAGTTTCCAACCTTTTGTTTCTTCGCTGGGGTGTTTGCTGCACTAACCTGAGTATCCACTACTGAAGACATCTCTGCCAATTCTCTTTTCATCTCAGTAGCCGACTGATTCAAACGGCATTAAGATTAGACAGAAGCTTGGGTTGTGTTGTATCTTCCACAGGGGCCTTTCCCTTGCCATCAACATGATAAGTAAGCATCGAAGGGGTGCTTGCTTTCTGAGCTTATTTCTCTGCCTTGTCATTCTGCACCTTTTCATCAAGTGATAGCTGAAAGTTTCTGTATTACAGAAATTTAGCTTTGAGCTCATGTTGATACTGAAAAATAAAATNAATAACGATTGTTTTGGTCCATGTCTATATTTTTAACCACAAAAAAAGTGGTGCTACCGGTAGCACCACTTTTTTATTTGGGGTTTTTTTTTGGTGTTTTTTATGCAAAAATATGAGTTTTTATGGCTAGAGTTCTCATTTTGAGTATAAAGTTCTCGTCAAGTTGTATAACATGTTTTTGAGGGGGTAACCTTTTATGAGCAAAGATCCAAATAAAATAATAATTATTGATCCCATTACACAACCTTCTACTCTATATATGGTGCATCAGTAAAAACCGTAACTACCACCTAGTGGGTCTTTATTAAATAGACCCTATTACATTGAGTAATTATCAACTAACTATTTAATATGCCTTACTCAAAAAAGATGGCCTCATACATCAATAAATTACTCCTGTGTATCCTTAAAGTAGAGGGTTTAGGGTGGGAAGCTAACAAAATGCCATCCAAGTTATGGACAATAACCCACAAGAAATTCACCATGATTTTATGTTGGCTTTAATAAGAATCAATAAGTATTTGAAACACCCCATGGATTGCCTCATTTGCATGGCAAGCATGATCATGTATCCCACTAATTCTAGGGGATCAACCACCCAATTTGCATCCTTATTGACATCCTTTTGCACAAAAGTATGAAATTGAAGAGATCAATTAAGCAATGCTAGAGGTTAGCATGATAAATACTAGTACTATCCCTTACTTATTCCCCTTAGTCATGGTATTGCAAAAAGAAGGAAACTAACGCATGTGCCCTGTATTCTATTCTCTTAATAAGTCGATGGTCAAAGACAAATTCCCATCCCAGTCATTGATGAACTCTTATATCAGCTTTATAGGGACCAATTCTTCACTAAGTTGGACATTTTCTCTATGTATCACCAAATTTGGATGAAGGAAGTAAACATTTTTAAGACTACCTTCCACACACATGAAGGACATTATGATTTTTAGTGATTCCTTTTGGTCTTTTCAATTCTCCATTTACTTTCCCAAGCCCCATGAACATACTTTTCTAGTGCTTCATGCATAAATTTGTGCTTATATTCTTTAATGATATCTTGATTTATAGAAAAACATGCCAAAAGCACATGTGGAGCATGTTGATAAATCGTACAACTAATCACGGATAACTAGTTGTTCCTTGAACATTATAGATGCACATTTGGCACCTTTTAAGTGTAATACTTGGTTCACATAGTTAGTAGAACGTGGGCATGAGTGGATCCCAAGAAAATTGAGGGTTGTCTCATTGGGAGGCACTTCCAAATCAAGATGGGCCATTATATCTTGAAGTAATTGTTGCAATAATGGTTGTCATCACTAGAGAAACACAAGTGAGTCACTAAGTTGTTAGGTTATGGTTATGAAATAATATACAAGAAGGGTAAGGTGAATGTGGTGGCTTATGCTTTGTCTAAGAAATATGAGGAATAATGGTCTCTCTTTTTCTTATCCTTAATGGACACAATTAGCTTGAAGAGTTATGACAAGAATGGTTGGTTAATGACATAGTGATTCAACTCACCCAGTGACTTAAGCAAGACCCCAACACTACTTCTAGATATACTTTGTAGCAGAACATATTATGGTACAAAGGGAATTTTTTTTGGTATACAGTTATGTTATAAAAGAATAATCGTTAGTACAACTACATTGATCTCCTACCACAAGCAAATTTGGCTTTCAAGAAACATAGAAATGAGCTAAGCACTTTGTATTTTGGAAAGGCATGAAAAGGGACAACCATACCCTTGTAGTTAAGTGTGATACTTGTCAAAGGGACAAGGGGTGAGCAATGAAGACCATCAAGTAATTTTAGTAATTTCTAATACCTAACATTATCTAGTCATTTCTAATACTTAACACTATCTAGAATGACCTTTCTAATTGATTTTAAATTGGGCCTCCCTAAAACCTACAACAAATGTGTCATCATGGGAGTAGTTGAACACCTTTCCAAATATGCTCAATTTTGTGCTTTATCGCACCCATTTATTCTATCCATTATTTCCAAAGTCTTCACGGATTAGATTGTTAAATTACATGGTATGTCTAATTCCATTGTGATGGATGGTGATCCCACCTTCACTAGAAAATTCTAAAAAGACATGTTTAAACTACATGGAATGCACTTGAAAATGAGAATGGCTTATCATCCATAAATAGAATGTCAATAGAAGTGGTATACAAGAGTCTAGAAGCTTATTTTTTATGTTTAAATGGATTAGACTAAGAACACAAATGGGTTCACTAGATACCTATTATGAATGGTGGTACAATACCACTTATCAAGGGGATACCAAAATGTCACCATATGAAGTTGTTTATGCTCGAAAACCTCCCTGAATGGCTTCGTATTTACCAAGCACATCCAAGGTTCAAGAAGTAGATCACACAATTACCACCAAAGTGGCCATTCTTAGAACACTTAAGGACACTCTAATTTTGGCTCAACATAGAGTGAAGAAGTGAGTAGATCAACATCTCTCTAAGGATTATTTTGAATAAGGGGATAAGGTGTTTCTTCACCTCCACTCCTATAAGCATATCTATATCAAATATAAGTGCCACCAAAATCCAACACCAAACATATATGTACCTTATCATATCCTTTAGTGCATTGGACAAGTTACACTACCCATCCAATCTTTCATGTTTCTTGTTTGAAGAAGGTCATAGGGATGAATTGTTGAGTCTTGACTATCCTTCCCAAACTTGATGAAAAAAGTTTCATTTGGCTACAACTAGATGCATTAATGTTCAAAAGAGAGCATCGCCTATTCCATTGCACTATTTGGGAAGTCCTAATACAATGTAAGGATATGTATATTGAAGATGCCACCTTGGAACAGGTAGTGATTATACAATAGTTTCCACACCTCCAACTTTGAGGACAATGTTGATTTTGAAGGGGAGGATTTTAGCGTGTGTTTGCACACACACCTATGTCAAAAGGAACCTACAGAGGGTTGTGCAGACCTTAGCAAAGTTTCGAAGG
The DNA here is from genome assembly GCA_004151065.3 of Larix sibirica. Classification (NCBI taxonomy): domain Eukaryota; kingdom Viridiplantae; phylum Streptophyta; class Pinopsida; order Pinales; family Pinaceae; genus Larix; species Larix sibirica. The sequence goes on from NWUY0300005820.1 coordinate 42,571, forward strand.
GAAAAAACAAAAATAACAAAATAGGAAGAGAAAATTAACTAGTATGCAGGTGAATTAAACTAACAATGTACTGAAATAAACCTAAACTGATAATTTTTGTGCATTCTTCATCAGGAAACATCAATATGAAAGAAGAATAGAAAGAATAAGACTGTGTTTATATATTAAATGAATGTATAAGGATTATAATCACCTTGCAATAGAAGTGGAAGGGGCCCCTGGAACTGTCTAAGGGAGGGTCTATTGGTCTCCTAGAAATCCCACGATCCTCCAGCCACATGTCACAAGAGAAATATCCAGCAAGGTGGGACAGGAGTAAAAAGGGTTGCCTCCATTCTTGAGGAAATTCAACAGAATGATAGCATGAGAAAATGAATGGGGAATTGTGTATGTTGAGGGACCTCGAGGATTCATTTATAGGCATGGTATATGGATTTTGGGATAAGGATCAAGCCAACTATTTCCATCCTAAATCCTCTTCATGGTTTTTGATGAGTCAAATTCTATGTCCAACTTTCCTCTTTTTGCCGGGGAAAAGCAAGAAACAACAAAAAATCATGACGGGGCGATGTCGCTCTTTTTCTATGAAATTGTGCGACTTGGGTCTCTCATTTCCAAGGTTTTTGAGTGAATTGAGTCGCCCTTTTCCTAGGGATATGAGTGACCTACTTCTAGGATGGCCCATTTTGGTGTTTGACTTTGGTTTTTTGGCTTTTATGATGTTTTCTCAAGGTTCAATAGGTGTAAGTAAGGTGGAAATGAGATGGAGTGTTAATGTATGTGGACGACTGGGTTGATGATAAAGCAAATGGACAAATTTATGTGTTAATAGATTGCCCCCTGATGTGTAACGTCGGGAGGTCATTATATGGCCGACATACAGCATAGGATTTCTTGCTTCTAGGAGATAAGGGTAATGGTGATGCAGAAGATGGAGATCGCATCAAAGGGACTCGCCTTCCCACGGGACTATAGGGGGCCATACCTACAAATACAATGTTCAACATGGATGAGGTACATATAATCTCAAATATATGGATGAGGTGGGCATACCCATGCTCATATCAAGAGTCTCAAAAAGAAAAAGTGGATCAAGTCCCAAAGGGGACTTGATCAATACATGGATAATTTTTGTGTGCATCATAAGTGTCCAAGATGGACTCAAATNTCAACATGGATGAGGTATATATAATCTCAAATATATGGATGAGTTGGGAATTCCCATGCTCATATCAAATGTCTCCAAAATAGAAGTGGATCTAGGCCTAGAGGGGACTTGATCAATACATGGATAACTATTGTGTACATCATAAGTGTCCAGGAGGGACTCAATCTATAAAGAAATGATATTGGAACAATGGCATTATCATGGAATTCTAGATCTCAATAACTGATGGTCTGCTAGATATGAAGGGGTCCAACATCTGTAGTGACTCAAACAACTAAGTAATATGTGGATTTGTGCAAAATCACAGACTAGACGAACTTCTAATCCTATAGGAAATTGATGTCATGGGTGCTAAATGGAAATGGGTACTAAAATGGCACCCATGTGAGGTAGGTTCTACTGTCAAGTAAGGGTGAATGCAAGTGTGGTTGGTCTAGGATACTTAACTAAACAAAGGACCCTCATACAGGCATAAAAGGGAAAGAAACGGTTGATGCATATTATGTTATGCAAAGGGGAGTGCCTATATTCCAGTTTGAGATTTATATCTATAAGGGATGGATGTCAGGTGAAATTATTGAATCTCATCACAACCTAGATCTATACACATGGAAACGATACCCAAGCATAAAAGTGTGTTTGGAAATCAAATAAAGCATACAAGTGAAGTGTGACCTTGGGAAGTTGCTAAGATCACATATGTGAGTAAGAAGGGTTAATAGACTGACCCCATGCTGCAGGAATGGGGTTTATGATTGTGGATCACATATGTGTTGGGTTGAGATATGGGATCATTGAAATACCGAAATAGATGCAATGGGGAAGGGTCAAAATGATTGAGAATGCCCCCTATCCTAATGTTGAGAAAATCAATCATGCCCCCCCATCCCAAAGGTTCGATGAAGGCGGATGCTTTCCCAGAGAGGTACCGATCGAGCATCGATCAAATGCTAGAAGGGGGGTGTACCATGATTTGTATAGCATGGTGGCACACGAAATTGTTGATATGATGATGGGGGATGCCCCCAGTATACTTGTCTCAAATAGAAATGAGGGCGATGATGAGTAGACAGGTTTAGGTGCCTACCCCCATGATATGGATATGGGATTTCCTCATCATTTTGAAGGGATTGAATAGATAAATCAGATGGATTTGTATATGTCAACATGACTATAGTGTTATGAGTTGTCAAGTGAAGCTTATCAAAGGATGATATGTAATAAATGGTGGTCATCCCATTTGAAGAAGACACTAGAGGGTGAACTTCTTCTTTAATGGTGACTTGAGACTCTAGCAAAAGTCAGCGCAATTCATCCAACATAGATCGATACTTGGGTAGATCAATGGAATGGTGTAAAATAATGACCATAAATTCCAAACAACACAAAGGGATGGTTGGTGTGCAATGACTTATTGTACTCTATGGAGTGCTAGAGAGATGGACCATTGGAATGTTTGCATCGGTCTCATCATCTAATGTTTATAGATGAGTGTGCAAGATGGAAAATTCTGGACAATTATGAGTAGCATGACCTGAAACATATCATATAGCACAAGGCAAGGGGCGAGGGTGCTCGAGTTTGAGCAATAGGAGGGGGTTTCATGGCTTGGTTTAGATTTTTCAATGTCATCGCATTCTTACATTTTCCCCAGAATCTTCTTGAGAGGAGGTTGAGTGGAAAGGGGCACTGCCTTAGGGACTTCGGGAGGAAGTGGTTGATAGTACCAATTGGATGCATAGGAGTCAAGACAACCCATGGTGTAGGGGGAGGATTTGGAGTGGTAAGGTACCAAATCGGGAGTCCTAATATTAAACCTGGGAGATTGATAGTTTCCATCATAGGCATGCTCATGATTCTATAAGGTGGAATAAGAATAGGATTTGTTGAATGGGCTTGGCTCCCCATTGGTTCCCAAGTAACTGGCTAGGAGAGGGATCATGCTGAGGTTGAATTTGGGCAGGAGACTTACCAAAGGAGATAGTGCATAACTTTGATATTTCTACCTGTGGAGGTGGATGAGGTAGAGCCTAAAAGGTTCCTATCAGGGGGGCATCATGAAAGATAGCCAACCCAATAGTTGTAAAAGCACAGAGGGATGCGCTACTATGATTGTTGTTGATCGTGGGTAATACATTTTCCAAAAAAGCTAGCCCCCTGGGATCATAATAGGTCAACTGATCCAGTTTTATCATTTTCACTTTGTGGGGTAACATCATAAGCCTAAAAATGGACGAGGAAACTACTTTCATATCATACATGTAGTTATGCTAAAGGAGGAGGTTGTAATCTAACTGGGCATTGACAACCTTGATATCAATTAGGAACAATTTTTTAGCTAACTCTATGGGGATGTTCTGGAGAAGACCATGAGGTTGGTCAGTATGGTCATCATAAGCACGCAATGTTAAAAGGGATGGCACAACTTGGATGGATCCAAGATTTTTCCAAACATGCATGGACAATTCACAGGTGTTGGCATCTTCATCGACAATAATTGATGAATTACCAAGTTTCAAATGGTGATCAAGATCTAAAAAGATACTGATGAGGGAATTATTGCCTTCACTTGATTCAAATCAAATGCCATCAAGCGGGAGTCGGAAGGATCAATTGCACCTAAAGCTGATAGTAAGGCTTTAAGTTAGGCATGATGGTTCCAAAAAACTTTCGATGTAGACATGGCAATAGGAGATTGTGCCAAGTCATCCAAAATACTATATTTAGTAGTAGCCCGAGCACTAGGATTATTGGCAATGCAGCACAAAGGAAACTTAGGGACTTTGGGAATCTCATCGGTGGTAGGTCAAGGTAGGTGCAAGGGTTCATAGATGTGAGTGGATTTATTTCCTTTATCAGTAATGGAGGCTTCAAAAACCAACATGTATTGGTTATGTATTTTCTGAAGTTTAATGTCGTTAGAAAACATTAGGAGGTGTTGGACCCATGATTCATAATGTTGACCATATGAATATGGCGGGGGTGGATAAGATGCCATGGATTTCCTTGTTACTACCCCTTGCGAAAGGAAGGGGATTTGCAGGACCATTTCTTACATTTGAGTGGGATGAGGAAAAGGTGGATTAGGTTTCCCCTGTGGGGCAGTAGTCACATCTCATTGGTTATCCTCCTTTCACAACTAGCGAGCCTTATCCAAAGGGGGAAATGATGGGTATAGTGTCTGTGAACATTGCAGAAGGAACACAGATGGTTAGTCTGTAACTAAGCATTTTTTTCCTGCTTAGGAAATTTGTTTGGTTCCTGATATGTGGGTTAGCTCCAGTATTATTAAGGAAGGTTAGAGGGTTGATGCCCACCTCCATTCTGTTGGTTTTTCCCTTTTTTGTTTCCCTTATTCTTCTTTTTAGGCTACACTTGTTGGTTGTTGGGTGTAGGTTTGGCCGGCATATTCTGCTGAGCATATACCTTCCCATGAGGAAAAGGGGGAACAGTGGGGTGTGGTTGCATTGGAGTAGTTGGAAGAGGTTCAGGAAAAGGGTAGTACGGGTTCATGGTTGGAGGGGCCATGAAGCTGGTAGAATCACCACCACACATGGTGCCATTACACAAGGGCCCATGGACATGGGTATCTATGGCAAGAGATGAATAAGAGGCACTTGTTCCTATATGTTATGAAGCATGTGATAAATCAGGTTCGTAACTAGGTGTAGGAACAAGAACTTGATAAGGACACTCAATATTGTTAGGGGATTACCATACACATAACCAGTCGCTAGGGGAGGGTAAGGTGCATATTGAGCTAGGTGGGATGCAACAGTGTTGATGATACCATCCATGGCATGGGATGCCCTCGGTGGGTCTTTCCGAGAGGATCCTCCATGAGGGGAATCATGGATGATTGTGTATAAGTAGCTAGAATGCACATTAATCAGCTCATACTACATAGCCTTAATGATAGCTTCTTCCTCAATCTATGAGCGTTAAGAAGCCATTTCCTTGGCTATGGTGGGGAGAATGGATTTCACAAACCAATCTAAAAAGATCCAATCATTGAGCTTGATATTGCATAGACTTCGGCATCGATGCCACTCATGGATGTGGTATGTGATGTCTGTTGAGTATTTCTTTCGACATGATAGAAGGGTTTCTACACCTTCATCGTAATGGACAAGCAATTGGAAGTATTGAAGAAAAGTGGAGGCCAAGGAAATAAAGTTGGGATGTGTCCCATGGTTGGTCGATGTACCATAGGTGCAACCTAATGGAATCATCTATAATGTTGTTAGAGGATCATCATAGGTAAAATGACATGATGTGGATTTGGGAGTCCTCTCTAGCCTTCCCTTTGACCTTTGGAATGTCCAAGAGGAGTTTGGTAGGTATGGGAGACCAGTTGGTATCATGACGGATTGGATCATTGGTCAGTATTTCCAATTTAGGGAGGTTGATATTGCTCATGAAAGGGAGGATCGCAATAGGGTACAAGGTGGATGGACAAGCCATGGTGTTGGTCACAGCTCTACTAGTGGAACCACTAGCAGTGGTTCCTCCTCCCAAAAGAGGAATGCTTCCACCACCAAGGGTGGGGATGCTAGTGGCAGGAATGCCAATAGAGGTGGGAAAGGTCCTAGCCATGGTACTGGTAGTGTTTGTAATTGAAGGTGATCATAAATGTGAGGAGTTAGAATCATATGACTCTAAAGGACCACTTCAATGACTGTGCATTGTGTCAAGCTGGAGTGCGTCTTGTTGAACCAACAGTGTGGTCTAAGAAATCGTACTGAGGGGGTTGACCCCAAAATCGTTGAGAGTACCTTGGGGGAGCTATTGTCACATCCCCTCCCATTGATCGAACGCAATGGAGAGAACATGACTAAAAATATGGGCTTTTACAAAACTCGTCCCCTTTCATGTTGAACAAATCCATAGCAAATAAAACACATGTGTGCAGATGCATA
>NWUY0300005822.1:35529-62778 GCA_004151065.3 Larix sibirica
CTTATCCCCAAGGCCACACTAGTGGGTTGATTTATTTTGCCGCATTTTCCCAGGTGTGATTCCAGGCAGCAACAAGCACTTCACTTTTATGAGATAGGGATTTAGCATACATTTACACATGAAATTAGCATAAGAAACCTTTTTTCCCTCAAAAGTGATGCTTTGAAACGCTAGATAGGTAGAATTACGCACATCCTATGATGGTGAACACAAAGAGGCCTTCTTGTGTATGTAAACCAACTCACTAGTGACCAACCAAAAAATTGTCCACAACTGGTTGATCTAATGCATGTGTTGTTGGGGAGATTTGAATCTTAGTGTGTGGTTTAAAATCCATTGGATTCACCATTGAACCTTAATCCTACTGATAATATAAGAAACTTTGAAATTTTAGGATAGAAAATTGTTTCCATTGATGATGTTTGAAAATACTTTGAAGGACATTTAGTCCTTTTGTTATCGAGCCATTTTCATTCAGTAACATACTTGAATAACACAACTTAATTATTCTCTGTGTATAAATAATTTTGTGTAATTAGACATTTTTTGAAGTGCACAAAATTAGGCTTCTCATATATGCCATGACTAGCGAAATTCCATAATTGTCCTCATGCCATAAATTCAAAATGAGGACCTTATAAACTGACCCAGATATCATGTCCCACATTTTTGGAGCATAGATCAGGGCTTGAACGAAGTGGGACATGGAAATCCATGTCCCAACAATTATTTCGTTCCGTAGCACCCGAGTGTGTGAAATTCTAGGCCTAATTATCCCAAATGGAAGAGGTGGACCGGAAATAGAAGCTTTCGGTAACATTAATCCTATCAATCATGCCCATTTACATCTATTAAAGTGTACCCATAACCATACTAGAGAACTAAAACCATTCATATTGTATTTTAACATAGACAGATACACTTCACCCTATAGTAAAGGACAAGAGAAATAAAGGTGGTCTTCTACTTGAGCTAGTCACCACAATAGTGATGCCAACTAACTTCAACCCAATCTCTAATTGAAGCTCATAATAACCAAAATCAACATTGAAAAAGGAATTCAACTATTCTAACATATTCCCAATGTCATTATGTTTCTGCGTCAATCTTTATAATTTATTTAAAATTCTTTAATCTATTTTTTCCATCTGGTTTTTTCTTTCACCTATGACAATGCGCGAGCTCTCGATCCTTTCTATTCTAGAAAATTGCTCCTTGAAGTTTTACAATTCCCTTTCCATTTGTTTAAATAGTTCTCTAACTTATTCATCTCTTTTGGAAGAGTGAAAACATTATTGCATTTTCTTGAGATTTCATTCTAAGGGTCCTCAACTACTTTGAAGCTACGAGACACCTCTTGAAAACTCTCTTTCATCTATGGATAACATCTTGGTCAAAATTATTCATGTTTGGATTCTCTTTAGCCACCATTTTAAATGCACCCACTTGAGTCTTTTTCCTTTTGACAACACTATCACTACCCTCCAGTAAAATTAACGCTTATCGTTGCTCATTACACTAACACAAAATTAGGTTGTATTTCTCCTTGTGAGAATTTATAGTACACATTCACATAGACAATGATGGAGAGAAAATAAAGAAGTATTGATTATCTACGTTGCAGTGATACATCTCTCACACACCCTAACTTTTTTCCTTTTTGCAATTTATAACATTCCTAAGTGATTAAGGTCATTTAACCACCTAGCCCCTAGTCATGACAATTGGCCATGAAATTTAACTTTACATTGGGAAATGATCCTCTCATATGAATTGCAACATAAAATTAATGACTTCTAACAATAAATATTATTGTTGTATTAATCCTCCAAACCCCCCACAACCACTTCTCAATGAAAAAGTTAAAAAATTTGCAACTCAAGAATGTTGAAAAGAAGAAGTACGTGACTACAAAATTCATTGATGTGAATACCACATCTTAGTCTACCACCATTCATTAATCAAGAATGTGAGTCATAATGCTCGCTACTTCTCTACATTGGTAACTTGGTTACAGGCCTCGTCTTTAGCTTCTCTTCATCTTTGGATTTGAGTCTTAGTTGTAGCTCATCAGAATGTGTTGTCTCCCTTATTCTGAAGGCAGAATTCCACCAAACCCACCTAGAGAATCTTCCAACTTTGTTATATTTTCATCACTCTTAAGTATTCATCTTACCTTGAAGGCAATATCTAATTGGATTCACCTTGACAATCTGTCAATCTAAAAATAAGTTATGACTACCTCTATGACCTTTACCTTGAGACTTACCTGAGTTGTTAATAAAAAAATGCAATTTTTACTAGATTCAACATTATCATTAACATTACACCTTGGATTATCCTTCTACATATACTTCCCCTTGACGAACTAAACTATGTGAGTAAACTGAAAAATATTTCTTGCATGTCTTTTTTGAAGAGTGTTTAATTTTTTAGATAATGTACTTTTTTCCTTATTGGTTGTGACTAATACAAAATTTTATTGATTCATGTATCAAAACATTTATTCCATGCTTATGTTGCCCTTCACTGCTCATAAAGATCAATATATTCCTTGTACAAAAGGGAAAAACTGATTTTGTTGTTAATAGTGGCCAGGTTTTGTGCCATATTCCAGGCCTTCAATTTGTCTATTGATTTTCATTTTTTTGACTTATGATATTTAAATATGACATAATGCATGCATTGCAATCTACAACAGATTCAAATATAGGCATTTACCTTTCAGGTTTCTTTACCTTGACAACCTGTCAAGCTAAGAATACCAACTTTTGTACCCTTTTCCTAGAGACTTACTAGAGTTTCTAATCACAACAAGTTGTCTTTATTAGTTCAACATCATCTATAACATTCCATCTCTTAATGTCCTTTGTCTTACTTCGCTTACATAAAACATACTACAAGGGGACACTAAAAAATGTTTCTTATATATCTATTATAGGAAGAATGTGTTTAATATGTGGGTTAAATACTTTGTTTTACAATAGTAATTCTTATCAATAAAGCATTCAAATATTTTTATGTTTACATGTTAAAATTTCTATTGCCCTGCTCAGGAAGATTGACCTTTCCTTGTACAAAAGAAAAAACATAGTCCAAGAGTATATCCTTTTTAATTGTTCATTTCTTAGAAAAATTACAATGGCTAGGTTCTGTGCCCAATTTTAGGTATTCAATTTGACTACAATTGTTCATGTTCTATACATTATGTAAATATGACATGGTGTGAAGTCTAAAATGTGCACTTTCTTGCTCCACGGCAAATTCAAATCAGGGAATCTATCTTTCACACTTCTTTTTGTTTATGTTCACTAGACTACCAAAATGTGTGAGTAATTTCTAAGTTTGGTTCTCTTATTCTGTTGGAATATGTGAAATAACCCTCACTTAAAAAGATTGAAAATTCCCTGTAAAAAACAAGGTCCAAGAGTATATACTTTTTAATTATTCACTGCTAGAAAAACAACTGTGGCCAAATTTTGTGCCCAACTCTAGGTCTTCAATTTGTCTATTGCCATTCACATTATGTTCCTTGTATGTAAATATGATATGGTCTAGTTTTCAATCTGCACTTTGTTGCTCTACAACAGATTCAAATTTGGGAATCTGTCTTTTATGCTTTTTTTGTTTATGTGGCCGGTGCTACGAAAATGTGTGAACAAATTCTAATTTTTGTTCCCTTATTTTGCTCAAATCCATGGAATAATAACTTGCATTATTTTTTGTGTTGCCAAGCATTTTCTCTGGGCATACTTATTTGAACAAAATGTACTCCTAAAGGGATTATTTTCTCTAAACAATTGCAATGATTTATGTGAAAGTAACTTCATGTTTCAGGGCATTTCTCTTCATGTGAGAGAATTTATGTTTGGAAATTATTTCACGTGACCATCCTTAGTGTTGTTCTTATATTCCCCCGGATGCAGGTGATCGCCTCGATCCCAAGGAGTATGGCAGCCGGTACGAGAAACCACCACCTCACACCACATGGCACCTTCTCAACCACCCCACCATGCAACTTAATGCCCTCCCTATTCGATGCTCACGACCTTTACGAGGTTGATAAATTCTGAGTGGTTTGCAGAGATGGCTTTGGTACTATGGCAATCATTCCATTCCCGTGCAAAATTATGGTTGTTTGGAATGACATTTCGAGGTTATTTGATAGGGTTTGTTATCAAGCCCTAAGGTAGTGTAGTGAGAAGGTTCTATCAGTTAGAGATTCTCCATTGCACCAGGTCGGCCGCTCGTTCTCTACATGCCTTAACCTCCTCGTCTCAGATATTTGGTCCTTTATTGCTCATTTCGTGCTTGGTTTAATCCCATCTCCTTCGTGGCTCTAGAATTCACATTGCACAACCTTTGTGCTCCACCACTTAACAACTAGCATGTCTCGTCGACTTAAAGCCACTTCTCATCGGGAAGGTATAGGTCGAGGGCACTCAGGTAATCGTGGATGCAGGGGTTCCATTGAATTTGGTGATGACAACATCGTCCCAGTGCATCTGAGAGCCATGATAGATGATTGGGAGGAGGAATTCATAATTCAACAGATGATAAGCCAATGGGAAAGGGTTAGGCACAAACACTATTGGTTAGTGAAAAATTCATTCGCTCAGATTCACATGCACTTGCAAGACCTCATTCAAGGGAATAACCCCTCCCCTTCTCATTCCCCTGCTCTTCTTCCTCATATGGACTCCTCTCTAGCTGAATCCCAAGTATCCAAACTAGCAGAGCACCATCGCATTCAACAAGCCGAGGGACCTTCGCATGACCTTCGCAACCAACTGATAAAACAAATGTTTCCCCGATGAGTGATCATAAGCGTAAGAAGGTGGAAATAAAAAGTGTGGTGATTCCCTCCAGTCAGAAGAAAACTGAACCGCTTCCAATGAAGAGGCCCACGGATAGCTCTTCTAGCTCAGGGGATTATCGTTATCCCATTTTGGAAGAGAATTCGGAGGAAGCAGGAGTCGCAAGCAACCTCAAGTAATTCTATGGTTTTCTCTTTTTTCTTTTGCTAGTAGTCTAGAATGGGTAATGTGAGTTGGGATCAGGACACTTATATTAATTACTTTGTGTTTAGTTTAACTGTTCACATCGGCTTCCATATGAGGAAATTTTTCTGTATAATGCACTTATATGTTGAACTTCTCTGCAACTTTCTTTTATTTTTGTTATGTGCAACACTTTCTTCATATGCTGGCTCTGATACTTTCATGTATAGGCAGATTATTAAAGGTTTTAGTCTGTTTATTTGGTCCGATGAGAAGCCATGGTTGGCTCTAACACCTCAAGGCTCTCTTGTGCATTGGTTTGCAATTATCACATTTTGTAATGGCACACAATTTGCTTTGTATGTATTTATTTGCTATTTGATAACACTAGAAATTATTAGGTGTTGTACAACAACTTATCTTTCTTCCCTAACTTCTTAAAGGGTGCTAGCTCAATGGTAGAGCATCTGCATTATAAAGCAGAATGTTGGTGGTTCGTGGTTCGATCCTGTCGTGCCCTATCATAAATAAATACAATATAAGATATTACAGTTTATTATAAGCTTTAAATAAATCAAATATATGATTTTACAGTTTATTATAAGCTTTAGTTGATTTTTATCAAATGATTAAAAGTTTTTTATACATTGTTTTATATTGTCTCTAAAGAGACAAAAGTAATATCCTTTGCAGAGACAATATTTAAGACAATACACAACTTTAAGTTTAATTTGTCCCAATTTGAGATAATATGTTTGTTTATAAAGACAATATGGTTTACCATTGATAGTTAAAGACAATATTTAAACAAATACACAATTTGATAGTTAAAGACATATTTAAAATAATACACAATTTTGTTTTGTGTTAAGTTGAGAAATATTGTCTAAACATTGTCGAGGTTCAGATTTAGTGCCCAAAACGTATCCCAGCCCTCCTTCGCTAGGTTCCAAATCTTGGGATCGTATTTTACATGCATGCAGGTTCATCAAACCCGAAATGGATTTGTGGCAAATCCAAGCAAGAAAAGCTGGATTTATGGCAAATCCAAGCTAGACAAGCTTAAGTCGTGTGGAAGGGCCGTGACCAAGTCCATAGCAATGAATCAAAGTCCCAAGACAAGCTAAACACCGCGTATGGATTCCCAATCCAAACCACAGCACGCAATAGCATAGCCATCGCCCTAGCCTGAGCTTTACGGAGGCGCTGCGACCAGGTTTTAAGAGAGGCTAGGCCATCTGCATCAAATAGCACGACCTTCCTATAAGAATAGTACCACCCAAATCAGAGAACGTGCAGTTGGTCCAAGAAGGCTACAGATCGAACCACAGCTGTCATTGTCTTGAAATATCCAACCGCAAATCACATTCCCTACTCTTCATGACATCGGGTAAAGGTGTAGCCACCTCCCTTCAGCACAAACCTTAGCAAGAAAAACTCCACCCGAGTTGTATGCCATGCAAATTATATGCAGATGGCAGTGGCAGTGGCAGTAATTACATCTGCGAGTCTTATACCACCATAAATACATTTCTATATGACAATTTTGATCTGCCATTTAATTTAAGGCGAGAAAATGATGCATTAACCATGAGCCGTTTTTTAGAAGGCTCAATAATTTATGGCTCAATTTTGATCATTGAGCCGTTTTTGAGAAGGCTCAATAATTTATGAAGGCACCTTATACATTTAACATCGTTATACCTGAGTCTTGGCTTAATGCCAGTGACCGTTGTGCAAAATCAAGACTCCAAGCAACTAAAACTACCGGAAAGTGCTACAGCATGGGGTAGAAAAAGTTCAATTTTATTGACCAAATAAATGATATATTGAATTGAAACTAGCGAAACATCCCAGCAAATGACATATATGTATCACATAGTCTCTCCTTCCATGTTTCGACAGGTATTTGTTACACAGCCTTTTCAAATGTTCTCGATAAAAACTAAGCCAAGCAAGGCTAACTACCAAAATTCTATTTGAAAATTAGAAGCGAAAGCGACTTTAAACATATGATCGCTTAAAGAGATGTTACAAAGAATCATAATAACTTAGATTTCTCCATAACATGATTTAGAATTTATCAAATTCCTTTGAAACAGGTATGATAACATGCAATAAAAATATACATAGAGAAAAGTTCCATGTCTGGAAAATAAAAATCATAAAGATTACTCAGTTTCAGCTCGATTGTAAGATACACACCCATGACAATTATTTTGTACAGATTACCACCGAATACGTTAACCACGGAACACATCGCCATATTATATCTACCACGACATCTAGATTTGAGTTGTCGGCTGCCACCCTCCATTTAATCCATATCCACAAGGTGTGAACTTATCTTCCTACTTTTGAAAGGTTGGAGCTATTATCGCCCCACTCCATCACTTTGGGTTCACTATACTCCAATGATGAATACACTGGGGCGGCCAACCTATCATGACTTTCTATACAAATCTCCTCTGAAATTGAAATAGAAGCAATATCCTCATGTTTAACAGCCTCTTTGAGCTCTGCCACTACCTCACTCACGCTCGGCCTAGAAGACGGTAAAGCCTGAACACATCTCATCGCAACTTTGGCCACACCAGTTATGGATTTCATGTCGTAAATTCCGCCCAACTTCTTGTCAATGATTTCTATTATTTTTCCAGCATTTTCATTCATGTCAGTTAGATACGGTGTCACCTGCAAATATGTCAATAATTAGTTTGAGCCGTCGAAAAGAAGATGCACCACTAAACATTAACATTTTGGATGATTGATGCAGGTAGGATTCCTTACCCATCGAACCATGTTTAGTTCCTCTTCAGGTAGTTTTAGATTTATAGGTGTTCTACCGCATATGATCTCCAGCAAAACCACTCCAAAACTATACACATCACTCTTCTCTGTCAACATTTGAGTGTTGTAATACCTGTAAAGCATTGCCTCATAAGCTTAGCTAATCAAGTACGTGGAAATAAAAAATGAAAGTGGCTATACTAATTCGTTTGACATAAAGAATATTAGAGGTCATTTAATATGTGAATACTCTGGATCAGGTATCCGCGTTCCTTTCACCGCAGTGGTAACATGAGTAGCCTCTCCATCAATTGTCATCCTTGAAAGACCGAAATCGCCAGTTTTCCATTCATATTGCTGTCTAAAAGTATGTTGGTGTCTTGATGTCCCTGTGAATTATCTTTGGGGTGAACCCACGTGCAGGTATTCCAGTCCTTCAAATACAAATGCAGCTAAATCACATGAGTTATATGGTACCATGATTTGTCCTTTCTAAGATAGATTACGAAATCAACTGTGATTTTCCTATAATGGATACTTAAATAACCAGCGTTTAGATATTAACAAAAATAACTGCTGTACACCAAAGTAATTTATAGGATGAGTTACCCTGTGCTGCGTCTAAAGCTATTTTGAGCCTTCTTTTCCAGTTTAGACCGGAATGTTCTGCGCTAGGTCCTGGCAAAAAACATAAGAACAAATGCGTGTTGGCACCTTGGCTATTAACTCTAACAAAAATATCTCTAGGCAATAAATTTACCATAAAGGTGGTCCCTTAGGACCCTCCTGACATGTGCTCGTAGATAAGCATAACTTCTCCTGGTTTCGTTACAGTAGCCCAGCAAAGATACCAAATTCCTATGATTGATTCTGAAAGAAGATCAACCTGTTCATTCATGTCAAACAAAAATTGTCTGTGGTTACATATTCTTAAAATGGATCCAAAATGATCCGTATTACATGTTTATATGTGAGAATTACCTCATTCGAAGAACTCTTGAATTCCTTGGTGGGAGAACAATGAGAGCACTTTGACGGCTATATGCTTTCCTTCGGGCATATACCAAAGAACACCGATCCAAATCCCCCTCGTCCAATCTCCTGACTAAAGGTTTGTGTCGCAACTACCATTTCATCTAGAGTGAAGGCACGGGAGTTTGTCGGATTTGGCATCCATAATCATTGAGTATTCTGCAATCCAATAAAATCATTGGTGGTAAAGTTAGTAATAGTAAAGTTATATTTAGGCATCATAATATAATATTGAACTGATATTGACGATGGTATTTCGTGACCCTGATACAGAAAGGTCTGGGCAACCCACTCCTTTTGGTGGCGAACCCCTCCTCTTTCCTCCTCGACTTTTTGCGATACACAACATACCCATTATTAACGCGAAAGCGATGATTAGAATTCCGCCGAGCGTTATTGCAAGTACAACCTTCAATTTATTATTGTTTGAAATCTGTGGAGTACATTCCCTAAAATCCATACGTAGGTGGGGGTTTCCCGAGTAACTGCAATACCCAAAGAAAGAGATTTTCCATAAACGTGATGCAGTAAGATTAACTGGAACTTGAACTCGATTCATAATTATCTCGTCACATTTCTATTCAAAAATATGAAAAAACCTAAACCTCAAAATCTCAGTGGGACTTGAGTATTTAAATAGCATATGATTACTTGAATTTCAACGAACAATTGTGTAGAATTTGCGCAGGAATGACACCGCTAAAATTATTGTTCTCTATATTCCTGTGACAATAAATTCAGAAAACATTGTGTATTAAATTTATTAATTAATTTCATTTAACTTTGAACATGAATAGAAAAAGAAAATGAAAAGCGAGGAAGACGTACAACTCTTTAAGGTTTTTCAGTTCAGATAGCCACTCTGGAACAGTACCGTTAAGGTTGTTGTTTTCTAAATATCTGCAGAAAAGCCAAAAGTTATTTTGGTTGTGAAAATGCATGGGATCAAGACAGAAAAGAAAACTTTATGTTGAAAGATACTTACAATCTCTCCAACATGGTTAAATTGGAGAAATTTGGCAATGATCCGATCAAATGATTTTTGTCAAGTGACCTGCTAATTTCAACAACACGGATGGATCAAACTACAAACTATGTTCTCTTCATAAACCGCACCATTAAATTCTATAGTTNTGTTATCGCTCCACTGCATTACTTTGGGTTCACTACACTCCAACAATGAATACACCGGGGCAGCCGACCTGTCATCACTTTCTATACCAATCTCCCTTGGCATTGAAATAGAAGCAATATCTTCATGTTTGATAGCCTCTTTCAGCTCTGCCACTACCTCGCTCACGCTCGGCCTACAAGACGGTAGAGCGTGAACACATCTCATGGCAACTTTGGCAACACCAGTTATGGATCTCATGTCGTAACTTCTGCCTAACCTCTTGTCTATGATTTCTGTTATTTTACCAGCATTTTCATGCATGTCCATTAGATACGGTGTCACCTGTAAATATGTCAATAATTAATTTTAGCCATCGAGGAGAAGATGCACTACTAAACATTAATATTGTGTATAATTGATTGTAAGATCCCTTACCCATCGAATGATGTTTAATTCATGCTCATGTAGTTTTAGATCTATGGGTGGTCTACCGCATATGATCTCCAGCAAAACCACTCCAAAACTATACACATCACTCTTCTCTGTTAACATTTGAGTGTTGTAATACCTGAGAAAGCGGTGCATTTCATAAGCTTAGCTAATCAACTACGGTGGAAATAAAAAATGCAATTGGCTATTCGTTTGACATAAAAAATAATAGAGTTCATTTAATATGTAATATACTCTGGATCGAGGTATCCTGCCGTTCCTTTCACCGCAGTGGTAACATGAGTAGCCTCTCCATCAATTGTCATCCTTGAAAGGCCGAAATCGGCCAATTTTCCATTCATATTGCTGTCTAAAAGTATGTTGGATGTCTTTATGTCTCTGTGGATTATCTTTGGAATGGAACCCACGTGCAGATATTCGAGTCCTTCAATGAGAAATTACAATGAGATATATGGCTGCCAATTATTTGTACTTTCTAAGATAGAGTAGAAATCAACTGTGATTTTTCAGTAATGGATACTTAAAATAACCAGCGTTTAGATAATAAAAGAAATAACTGCTCTACATCAAATTGATTTAGAGGATGAGTTACCCTGTGCTGCGTCTAAGGCTATTTTGAGCCTTCTTTTCCAGCTTAGTCCAGAATGTTCTGCGCTAGGTCCTGGGAAAAAAAAAACAAGAACCAAATGCGTGCGTGTTGGTTACGTTGGCTATTAACTGTAACAAAAATATCTATAGGCAATAAAATTTACCATAAAGGTGATCCCTTAAGGACCCTCCTGACATGTGCTCATAGATAAGCATAACTTCCCTGGTTTCGTTACAGTATCCCAGCAAAGATACCAAATTCCTATGATTGATTCTGGAAAGCAGATCAACCTGTTCATCAAGTCAAACCACTCGCATGAAAATATATATATATATGTGTGTGTGTGATGGCAACCAAAACTGTTTGTGGTTAAATGGTTAAATATTCTTAAAATGGAGTCAAATTGATCCGTATTACTGCATGTTTATATAATATGAGAGTTATAACCTCATTCAAGAACTCTTGAACTCCTTGTTGGGAGAACAACGAGAGCACTTTGACAGCTATATTATTTCCTTCAGGTAATTTACCAAAGAACACCGATCCAAATCCTCCTCGTCCAATCTCCCGACTAAATGTTTGTGTTGCAGCTATCATTTCATCTAGAGTGAAAGCACGGGACTTTGTTGGATTCGGCACCATAACAATTGAGTAGTCTGCAATCCATTCATGGGTACGGTTATCAAGACAATCATTCTAATCTAGTTTCATTTAGGTATGATATTATAATATTTCTAATATATTGATAGTGTTTTGCGACCTTGATACAAGTAAGATGTTAGTTCCCTTTCCACCCCAGAGCTTTTGGTGGCGACCTTCTTTCTTTTTCCCCTCCTGAATTTTATGCGATACACAACGATACCCGTTATCAACGCTAAAGCGATGATTAGAACTGCGCTAATTGTTATTCCGAGGATGGCCTTCAATTTATTACTCTTAGAATTCTGTAGAGTACATTCCCTCTTAGTCATACTTAGGTCGGGGTTTCCTGAGTAACTGCAGAACACGGAAGAAAGAGATTTTCTTATGAATGTGACGCAGTAAAATTAATTAGAATTTGAACTCATTTCGTAATTATTATCCCTGGCATTTCTATTATAGAAAATCTGAACCTCCAAATCTTAAAACAGGTTTTGAGTTAAACATTAGGTATATAAAACAGAATACGATTACTTGAGTTTCAACGAACAGTTGAGGAGAAGTTGCGAAGGAATTACACCCGTGAAATTATTGTTCTCTATATTCCTGTCACAATCAATTGAATAGCATTGAGGTACAAATTTTATTGGATAATTCCAATTAACATTGAACACGAACGTACAAATATAAATAGAAAAAGGAGAAAGAGTGAAAGACTTACAACTCCCGAAGGTTTTTCAGTTCAGATAGCCACTCAACAGTACCGCTTAGGTTGTTGTTTTGTAAATATCTGCATAATAACCAAGTAACTTTTGGTTTGGTGAAAATGAAAAGGATCAAGTAAAAAAATCGACAAAATGAAAATTCTATGATTAAAAAAACTTACAGTCTCTCCAACTTGGTTATATTGGATAAATTTGGCACTGATCCCATTAAATGATTATTGTCGAGTGACCTGCTAATTTCAACATGAGTGGGTAATTGCTGCAGTAGAGATTATTATTGTGATATAATATTCAAAGATAAACTGTGTTTACTTCACGGCCCTTAATTTCTGTGTTCAAGTGACAGACATATTAATTTCAAAATAAAAAGTAATATATTCTTTGGATAAAAGTGGGTATTTTCCATCCAAAGTATTGTTACGAGTACCAAATCAAAGACTCCTTAATATTGTTTTAAAAATCAATGAAAACCATCTTCAATTAAAAAAAAATATTATAAATACGCTATTAAAAATATTATCACTTATAAAAAAACCCATTACATATGGTTAACTTCAATATAAATAATCTGACAAAATCGAAACAAATAGTGATAATAGCCATTGATATATGTTGTAATCTACAACTTTTCAATATTATTCCAAAAGCCTACTTACAACTAACCAAAAAAATAGTAAAATTTTGCTTACAAATTAACCAATGCAGTCAACTGTCCAATATCGTTAGGCACAGATCCTGTAAGATTTTTTCCTGACAAATCGCTGACAACAAGAGAATTATCGTGAGCTCCTACAAATTCATCTATGCGTTTTGACCTGTAAACAAATCGAAGAATTGAGCTTACATTTTTGAAATTCTTATGTTGGAAGAGCTGTTATCACAGCCAATTGCCTCCCACGGTATCACATAACAAGGATCGGAAATCCAATCTTGTATGTCAAAGCTATTTTTGATAGCGTCAAGAGCGTTGACTGCAGTTTATGACTACTGGGTTAGGCATTGAATAAAATACCATCTGTAATTTCAGTACCAGAAGTTTAGTTAGGCACTTACCATCTTGAGAATACGTTGCCTGGTCCGTGGCATATGGCGAATGATGCTCAAAAGCGTTGAGTATAGGAGGACGGGTGGAATTAGAAGCTTTAACTACTTCAAAGAAATTTGCTTGATTGGGGAATAATGTTATCTCGATGGCGGAAAAATTCCGCTCGAGAGTAATGTTTTGAGATCGTGTTTCACTATTTATCTGGATGTAGAAAGATCTCGTTTCAGACATATTGAGTGCCTCGATCTCTGCGAAATAGAACATCATTAATGGTTTGTTCAATGAAGCTAGAGAGATGCCAAGGACGTTGTTACCGTTATTTCCAACCCATGCAGTTTGCATGACAGCACTTGGAGGAAGGTCGTTGGTATTGTTTGTTGAAATAGTGTCTGTTGAGTTTACATTCTCCACATCACTTAGATTTTGCCCATTTACATATAACGCATTTGATGTCCAGATGCGGTCGAATTTGTCTTTAGGATACCTGCATGCGTAATTAATACAAAGCTATTCAGGTAACTAGACAAAAGTATATTTGCCGACATATTAAACTTTATTTTCCGAATATGATAAGATATAAATTTATAACAGAGAAAACATATTACGATGAACCAGCTACTTGATTATAAAGCTATAACACACACACATATCTATATGACGCTATAACACACACATATAATATATGTATATATATAAATTAGTTCAAAATGTTCACCTGACGAAAGAATTTCCACCAACATTAAACCACACTGGCAAGAAGATTGTTCCTGGCTTAGCGTGTCCATACATGCCATCTTGGAGCTTTCTCAATTCAATAGCAGTGATAAAGGGATCATAAGGCTCGGAGTTTCTAATCAAGCAAATGTACATCACCTTGCCTGAACTAACCAATATATATTCATAATATTTTGTGCTTCCATATTCGATTGTTACGTTTTCCACATACAACATATCCACTGTCTCAATAGAGAAAGCGAAGCTGGACAAATTTTGGAGTCCAGTGTAATTTCCAAGTGTAAACCATAATCTTAAGAGGTAAGTCACATTAGGCGCCACAGGCAACTGATAACATGACTTGTTGAGAGGCTTTGGAAAGAAACGTAGAGTATGCAAGTAAGAACCGTAGACAGAGGCGTCCCCTATGTCTGCTGTTTTACCCGCGTTTATGTAATCAGCATCAGGAACCCATGTCATATTGTTTTCAGGCTGAGTGTGATTTGTCGTACCTCCGCAACTGATACTTAGAAATCCTGCCAGACCGCCAGAATAATAATTATTGTCAGAAAAATGGATGAGCGCTATAAAACAAGGTAACAAATTAGGGTTATGGAACGTAGACAAAACTGAAACAATGCGCACTCATGAGCCGTTTCTTCACATTAAACTGTTCGATCACATACCTGGTTGAGCAGTAATAACAGACAGTAAACTGAAGAGCACGCCTAGTGGCGCAATCCAACCGCCCGGTTTCCCATAACGAATTTTGTTCATTGTTCGCTCCATTTTCAAAAAGTGCTTCGGCGTTCTGGGGATAAATTGAACTTCGCTGCGGATGTTAGAAAAAAACTGGAGTTTTCTTTACGGATTCATTCTTCCTCCGCCGTCCTCTCCTTTCTTTGTAATCTGTCTGTGTTTGTAAACATCAAAGTCGATATGAATAATACGTCATGAACGGCATCTTGGAAATGGCTTCGACGACTTTCCTATCCTACTTTTTTCCATGACTGTTGCCCGGAGTGTGAATATGTTATGAACGGCATCTTGGAAACGGCTACGACGACTTTTTTCTATGACTGTTTCCTGAGTGTGAATATGTTGTGGAGGTATATGTGAATATTAAAGTCGAATACATGCATATTGAAATGGCTTCGACAACTACCTTATCATTTCTTTTCAAAAGTCTCTCTCGAGTCTCCACTATGACTTTTCGTTACGTGTGAAATATGGTAAAGTAGATTCCGGCATGGATTGTATACGTGGATATTAAATTCCAATACGACACGAACGGAATCTCAGAAATGGGTTTACTTTTCAAATTCAACCTCGGCGTGGGATAACTAGCACTCAAATCCTGGGCCAATTACCACTCAAATCCTGGGGTTTGGCCCATTTTAAGATGATCGAAATTGTCGAAATTTCAAAAAAATAAGAAGGGATGGAACTGTGCTTCGCTGGGGTGATTTGAGTGCTAGTTATGACCTACAGGCAACCTCCGGTAAAATCTTTCTCCCATACATGGATAGATAGATGCTCCAAAATATAAAAAAATATTAAAGAATATAATAAATTTTTAATTGTTTAGAAGGTGGAAAGGATTGTAGATTGAAATAAAAAAGCAAAACAAAGAAAAGTATTATGTAAGCAACACGAGCCACTTGGTGGCAATGTCCTTGACATTGCCATCAGCTTTATATAAGGAGTTTTTTGCAATGGAGATAATTGTTGATGGAATTTGTCTTTTACACTTGTTGTGAAGCTAGTCAAACAATAATAGTTTAAATGTTAAAATCCAATTATCAAAATTTCATTAGATAACTTAAAGAAAGATATGTTTCACAACTATTTTTGTTTTAATAGACCCAAAAATTTAAACTAATCTTTGTTAACACTATAAATAATATTAAATTATTTAGACAATGTTGTCCAGGATATAACAAAGATATTTAGTTATGTGTTATTATTTGTTATTTGTTTATGTTATTACTAAAAAGAAATGTCTTTACAAGTGAGTGATAATGATCGCACTTTTATCTTGCTTGCACTTGTATCTTACTTATTTATTAATATGTGAATATACTAACCACTAACATTTTGACGTGGTTAATTGATAGTGGTTTTTTTGCGAGAACCAAAAACTCGTAGCTATGATTTCCGAAGTCCATTGAAATAATAACCTCCATGTGAATCACTAAATCATTTACAAACCTGAAACATAATGGTAAGCCCGGCCAATGGGGCGGTGTAGGTCTTGCTAACAGAACCTGTAACACCTCCTGCAAAAAGCTGTGAAATTGTCCAAGCAGTGAAATTGTCCCAATCTAAGAATGTTGCACCGATTGTTGTACATACCCTCTTCATTTTATGATAATTGGCTCTCTCCATGCTTGTTCACTCTCATTAAAAAATTCAAAGTCTTTTCCATTGATCAAATGTATTATGTGTATCCTACTCTCTTATTTTTTATGGAGGATGTTCTTTGAAAAAAAGGTACATTATGCTTTTAAGTTTTAAGTCTCCACAACCTTATATCCCTCTATAATTACATGCAATATATATGAACTTGGAAATTCAACGTTCTTCTAGTGCTCAGAGCATGACAAAACTGCTTTCCTTAGAAGAGTATGCATGAAAAAACTTCCGTTGAGATATAATTTAGTTAAATTGGCATGTCTAAAGGTTAATAACTATGTATGTTTACGGTGTGAAAGGTTGAGGGAATGCATACAAATTAAATATAGAGCAAGCCAATGTTAACCTTTAATAAAGAAAAATAACTAAACTGTAAGTATCTAATGGTCGAAAACAGAAAGATGTCATCTTGTTGGAATTATTTTTAAGAATTAAAAATATAGCTCGTGATATGCCAGGTTTCTCAAATAACAAACATAGATGAAACTAAAGAAAAGATCATAATCTTCTCAAGTTATTTCTGGTCATTGCTATATAGTATACACTTTTGATGAAGAGATAATCTTAACAGTTAATTTATACAAGAATGCAAGATTTTATCTCCCTTGCAAGGGGTTTGCACTCAATCATTCCTATGTTTTGTTTTTTTAGAATAAGCAACCAAAATTCTAGCTCCCTAACAATGAATGGATATAAAAATAGTAAATATTATGGTTAGCTTTGACAGTGAAAATAATGCATCTACCTTAACCAGGGAATTTAAAGGTAGTTGATACTATGGTTAATTTTGACACGGAAAAGGATGCATCCAACTCAATGAAGGTACTGACTATCAAGGTTCTTGTTTCCTGCAATGAATCTAGCACAATATTTGAGAACATACTCTAGCTTTTAGCATCTACACATAAGATTTTAATTCTTTAATTCTCTGATCTCTGTAGAATCTACCCACCTTTATAAATTCTATCTCTGTTTTTTGTTTATCATTGCCAACAAATTGAAGCTGCCAGCACCATTTTTGGTCATAGAATTCAACTACTTTATTCGATGATTCTTTTTATTTATTTTATAATAAGAATTATGGAGTACATCCGGTGGTTATTTTATTTTATAATAAAAGTTATAATAAATTGAAGCTGACATTGCCATTTTTGGTCGTAAAATTGAACTACTTTATTGGCTGATTCTTTTTATTTATTTTATAATAAGAATTATGAAGTGCATTTGCTTGTTATTTTATTTTATAATAAAATTTATATTGATATGTATTCCCAAGTAAAATGTTAGCTCCACGTCAATTTTCCCTTTACACAAAGTTACACATGATTACTCATGTCACAATGGTGGTTCTCTTTGATTATTGAATGACACTAAAGGATCCTAACTTGATATATGTGCGTTGGAACTTAATTTTTTTAATCCTTACAGTAGTGAAGTTATATTTTAATTTAATTCTTCTCAAAACTATTCTATTCTAAATAAAATATCATTTGTATTTAGGGCATCTTCATATATGTAGCTTGGGCATTTTAATAGCCATGCTATTTTTGGTTTTTCCATTCATTTGATGCCACGTATGGCAGGCATGCGCTACATAATAACATGTCAACTGAGGCGATTAATAGGCATTCCATGTATGGAAGTAGTGCTATCCAGGCAAGCCACGTGTATCAAGCATGCACTGATTCTTCATTGTTGTGAGATATGCCTTCCACAGACAAGTCATTTTTCCATACCATCGTCAGAAGAAAAGGCCATTTTTTTGCGTTTTATTGAAGAAAAGGTTTCACTGGATATAATCCATTTCATTGCCAATAATCAAAGAAAATGTTCAACCAAACTGTAGGCCATCCTCCAGCATCGAAAGGTGAAAGGTGAGGACATCCGACATTCTTAAATCCCATATAATTATTTTTAACGTTTGTAGTTGCATGAAATGATAATTCGTTTTCTCTTTTTAACGTTTACAGTCTCATGGGAAAGATAATTCATTTTGTCCTTTTAACGTTTGCATTCACATGCGAGTATTCATTTTTTCTTATTTTTTAAGCAGTAGCATGAGAATGATACGTATAGTATTTTTTTGAGTTTCCAATAACAAAGAACTAATAAAAGTCAATTTTCTGTGTTCAATAATGTGCTTACATTCATGACATTATGTGTTCAATAGTGTGATGGTATAATATATATCCAACTATAATTGTTGTCAAAATGTTACTGATCTTATTGTCGTTATCTGCCTAGAAAATGAATGGCCACTACATTTTCCATTTTGGCCCTTGTTGGGGTAGAGCACAAAAAGAAACAAAGATCCTACTTCATATTTTTCTTTGGAATGAACGCATATAACATTTATCCGTTTTAACCTTGTTTTAACCTTGAATTCATTAAGATTAAAGGGGAATAAAAAAGCATTGGTTTTTTTAATTGATCCCTCTAGCACTTTATACATACATCCAAGTGCTTAATAACATCCCAGTTAAAATGGAATCTAGAAAGATAGGAATATGTCAAGCCAAAATCCTTGGAAATCTAAGCTGGCAGCCTGAAATAAGTTTAGGATCAATAACCACAGGGGCTCTTGACATGGGTAGAATATAAGCTATAAAACAGATACCAAAACAGAAGTATACTCATGCCGATCACATACTATGAGAGATAAAATGCCTGGCCTTTTTCAAGCAGATGATTAGCAGAAAATGCCCTTGGTTGTCATTGTAGGAATCTTAGATTGAAATCTGCCTTTTGTCTCCAACTTTATGCGTCCAAATTTGCGCCATGAAGGGTTGACCGTAAGGCCTTTATATTTTGTAGTGTTTATAAACAAACAAATCACCATAAAAGTACAAGATAGATGGGATTCATAAGCGTTTATACTTTAAAAAACACTTGACCATAAAAGGAACTTGATGAGATTCATTCATTAAGATAATGAAACAATTCCATTTGTCACCAAAATCTTCCCTCAATCACCTGGGCTTTTCTTTCCTGCAAATAGCTAAATCCAACTGCGTTCCTCAACAAATCTCTAAATTCTTCACCTAACCCCTTCTTTAATTTAATCTATTCTATTAAACCAACTTCCTCCTGTTTAGATTCCTCTCTACCAACTTCTATTAATATGTTTATATATATATTTTTTATATAACAGTGTGAATGGTGAGCATAGTGAAATAATAGAGTATCATAATCAACAATCATTTGTTATGTTGTGTTTAGGGTCTTGAAATAAATGGGTAAACATTAAAGGATCAATTTTATTTTGGATTAGGGTCAACATTGTAGGATTTGTGTTATTTTATGTATATTGACTCTTCCCAGGAAGTGAAACTATAGTTTTTTAATGAGAATTTGATGACAATGCGATTGAATAATTTGAGGGTTGTAAAGGTTTTTTATATTGTTGTAGGGGTTTTTGATGCGGTTTAATTGACATATATTTTTTCCTTGGAAAAAAAAACGTAATTTTATCAATAATAACAAAAATACATTTTATAGAATACATGTCAGCCATGTATTTCATGTCTTCCCACCCTAAGGTCTTTACAAAAAAGCAGATTTTTCAACCAATTTGTTACAAAAATACAGATTCTTTTTCCAAAGACCTATTTTTGAAAATTTTGAACATAGATGGTTCCATGAATATTGTAGCAAAATTATATTAATTGAAATTCGATATAGTCCCCTATATATAAAGCCGATACGACTGCAACCACTGATAAGTATTATTTAATAGATGTGCCGCCCTAGCTAAACTCCCCACCTAACAATGTCTTCTGCCTCGATTAACCCATCGATGTGTGCCTTAAGGCCAAAAATAGGGGCAATGCCTCGTCTTCACCCCACAGAATAACTAAAAATCGGTTGAATCGATATGTTCAATCAAAACCACAAATTCCATTAATAAATGGATGATTTGAACAAAATTTTGAATCATTGAATTCCAATGAGGCCAAAAAAACAGAATCAACTAGTTGATAATCTCCTTTTATTTCTTTGCATTTCCAAATAAAAGGCCTGTGTCATTTACATTGTAATATCTATGCCACACCACACCATAGTGCACAATTACAATGTGTTTATGTTTATGGTATGATATGAAGAATACGATGAAGTTAGATGTGTATTTGAAAACACTGGATCTTAAAACTCTATATATTTTGAAATTGGCATTGGACATAAATTTTTTAGTTGATGTAATAATATGCTTCCTTTATTTGAAATTAATATTATCCATGATTTCAATATAATTTTTGGAGTTTCATTTTTAACTTATGGTTGTTAGTTATGTCACATTATAGGGTATTATTCGAATAGTGAGATTTAACTCCTTATCAATACTTCTCTTCTTTAATATTCTCCATACGAAATGATAAGCTTCATGGATTTCTCTTCATGGTGATTCTCTTATTATAAAATTCAAAATCCTTGTGATTCATTACTATCTCATTTTCTAGTACTTACTTTAATAACCGTTTACACTTTTTTGTAAATGGATTTGATGTGATAATATATTTCCTCGTTGCAATACTAGCATTGTTAGTGTTATTGTGATATTATGTTTCCTCATTAAACTAACATTGTCGATGAGAGATTGAAACGTCGAGAATAGTTTCTAGTGCACAATGCTGAGTCCTTTTCTCTTTTTGGTACTAACATTGTCAATGATCTTGTGGCATTTCCTCATCATGTTTCTAACATTGTCATTAATGTTGTGATAGTGTATTTCTTCATCACAGTACAAACATAGGTAGTGATGTCGGTGTCATGCTTCGCAGTGTTTTGGTTGCCATTCATATAAAACAATATCGATTCCTTCTTCTTTCTTTGAATTAATGTTTTGTGTAAATTCTATCGAACTTTTTCAATTTATAGTCCAAAGTTTAATGTATGTCAAGCTTTGAACCTAGATTATTAATGTGTTGATGCTTTCTCTCCACTTCTAGAGTACAACTCAATAAAATAGATATTGCAAATAAATATTATTATTACAATGGCATGTTATTATAATGAGAGTTCTTCCTTATTACTATAATAACGTTGTCATCACTTCAATAATATCATTATAATGGCATATACAATATGATCGGGCCTAACTATTAGGAGCATGTGTTTCTTCCTTTAAGGTAATAGATTTGAGCCCATAAGAGGGTAGGGTATGTCATCTTCATAGCCTAAGTAACCAAATCATTGCAAGAGGGGGTCCTTTGTCCCACAAACAAGAGGATGTCATGCAAAAATTTGGTGTTTGGTTAGGTNGTGATAGTGTATTTCTTCATCACAGTACAAACATTGGTAGTGATGTCGGTGTCATGCCTCGTAGTGTTTTGGTTGCCATTCATATAAAACAATATAGGTTCCTTCTTCTTTCTTTGAATTAATGTTTATCGAACTTTTTCAATTTATAGTCCAAAGTTTAATGTATGTTAAGCTTTGAACCTAGATTATTAATGTGTGTTGATGCTTTCTCTCCACTTCTAGACTACAACTCAATAAAATAGATATTGCAAATAAATATTATTATTACAATGGCATGTTGTTATAATGAGAGTTTTTCCTTATTACTATAATAACGTCGTCATCACTTCAATAATATCATTATAATGGCATATATAATATGATCGGGCCTAACTATTAGGAGTATGTGTTTCTTCCTTTAAGGTAATAGATTTGAACCCATAAGAGGGTAGGGTATGTCATCTTCATAGCCTAAGTAACCAAATCATTGCAAGAGGGGGTCCTTTGTCCCACAAACAAGAGGATGTCATGCAAAAATTTGGTGTTTGGTTAGGTTGTGACCTTAAAATTAGATTATTAATAATCTTATGATTATATACCATTATGATGGAATTTTTCTCAATGCTAATATTTACTTATAAAATTTCACTAGTGAGAAACTCACAAGGATGAATGCCAACAACAAGTAACTCATGTGAACCAAAAATCAAGACATTAGGTTTTTTGTGGTAAAACCCTTGAAGAGAGAAACATCAATGGAACAACATAAAATTCGTATTACTGCTCAAAATTTCTTACATACAAAAAAATACTCTTCATCACACCATTATACTCTATAAATGACCCACCATGATCCGCAGATAGAGGTCATGGACTACTGAGGTGAGGAGATACAAATAAAGTGTTGTGAATAATGAGAATACAATGATTGTTAGACCTCTATATTATAGAAGCATAATGGTGATCATCAAATAACTTAAGTACCAAAGCACACTAAAGAAGCACATTAAAAGCACACATTACTAGTACATTACACCATGTTGGTCTTAATCAACCTCCTAATGTCTATTATCATAACATTCCCCCTTAAGAAGAACTTGGGATAGGATGAAGGATTTTCCAAATGATGGAAGTAGAAGGAAGGAGGCATTACACCCTTCCCCTTAATGAAAAATTATTTTACACATAATACGTTGCAAAAGAAATGCATTTGTATCTCTAGGTGTTTAGTGTGTTGATGTTGAATTGGTTGTTGGGCAAGCAAAATGGAACCCTGATTATCATACCATAAAATTGCCAAAGATTAGTCTCAAACATGACATTGAAAATGACAATGTTAAGCTAAAAGAATCTAAGTAATTTCAAGTGTTAGAAAACCCACATGACTGCTCCAAGCAAACCAAGAACTAATGCTCCACATGTACCACGTTGTTGTCCCATCAAAAGCACCAGTACAACAAAATAAAAATAGGCTACCATCATCACTATCAACTTACAGGACTAAATATTACATTGAATCTAAATATATCAAAGATAAATGCTCTAAAAGGCAAAAAAAAAATGTCAATGATTAGAAAGAATGCTTCAATTAATTCAAGAATCCTATAGAAGCTCAAAGTCATCTTTCAAAGTTACAAATGAGAAAATATTAACAAGATTTATCCAACAAATTACAAATCAAAAAGTGATCTAAGAATGTTACAGTGCCAAAGACCAACCAAGGTGCATTATGGAATAAAAAAGAGTTGGCACGCCTTCCAACAAAAGAGTGAAGAACTCATCACGTGCTTCAAATAACACATGAACCTAAATGTATGTTTACAAGGAAGCGACAAAAAATTTAGCATTATATCAATTAATATGGTAGAAATTGTTGATCATGAAGAGCAATGGTGTAGATGCACAAAAAGGAAAAAATTGAAAACGGTTCATGTAAATGTTGCATTCAGAATATAGTGCTAGCATAAAAGACTAGGCAAATTACATCATGAAAAAAAGAAAATCAAAGTTTTCAAGATTCTTGAATGTGATAAAATTGAAGAAGCATTGTCACCTAAAAATACTCCATGGCCAAATTTTCATTGGTTATGGTCTCCCTCCAATTAGGCCTCTATCCCCTTGAATTTCTCCTCAAAATGCATTATTTTATCATTCAAGGGAGGGTCCCACAAGCTTGGACATGCCCCCATCCATTGTAATTTTTTTCTTTGTCTAAGGCTTTTTCTAGATAATCCACCAAAGGAATCTTGCTAAAAAACCAATAACCTCCATGCCTCCTAACTAAAATGTCATCTCTTTGAGAAACAATGAAATTTCCATTGGAGAGTACAAGGAAAAACTTGTTGAAGGTATATAGGTGAAGCATATGAATTTAGAGAAAAATAAAAATCAATGACTAAA
This sequence comes from Larix sibirica, assembly GCA_004151065.3. NCBI lineage: Eukaryota > Viridiplantae > Streptophyta > Pinopsida > Pinales > Pinaceae > Larix > Larix sibirica. The sequence goes on from NWUY0300005822.1 coordinate 59,681, forward strand.
TTCACCCCCTGCAAAGGTAGATCAACGGTTCGAATCCATCAAAGGGGACGAGTCTATCAGTGGGCATCCAAGTGTTAAATCCCCGTGAATAGTGGATATTATCCTTACAAAAATCAAATATATGATTGAGATTCGCCCCACCATGACATATATATAGTCACGATATCCATTACTGAATCATATCAACAATTCATAGCAATCCATGGTGGTTGCATTAGTAAGGGGGGCCACAAAAATAGAAAGTGTTGCAAATGACTAGGATTCCCCTACAAAAGCATATCTATTATCAATGTCCTACAAAGTTTCGTGGCAATCAGGACAATTGAAGGTCTAAAAATTTAAAGTTTTCATGCACAAATGAGGGATATTTTCCTCGTCGAGACATATTAATGTCCAGGAATCATATTAATGGTCTATATTGTCTTGTGGGGAATATAGAAAGTTGGATCCCAAGTTCACAAAAACGCCATGAACAACTGATATTTCCCATGCCAAGACAAATCAATGGCTGAGATATTAGCTGCCAATCAATATAAATGATCGAAACATGGGAAATAAAAGGGGAAGGCCTTAGAACCGCAAGTGGATCATATAACTCCCACAGGGAAATATTGATAGTTGAGGTGGTCCCCGTAGTAATTTTCGAAAATCCATGGAACCCACAAATGTTTAATATATTACCATCTGTGAATTTGATGACCCATAAACAAGCAATGGGGGTTCCCCTTTCCAATGTTATAAATTGTGGCATAGTTTAGGGGGATCAACAATAGAGTTTTAACCACCAAACAAAATCAATGGTCAATGTTAATCAATATAATATTTATCCACGGGGAATCATAATCAACCAAGAACACAAAGGTTCACCCAAAGGGTCCCATAAATGTATCTCCATGGTGAATAAGAGCCTACCACATGTCCCGCTTAAAAAGTTCATATATAGATTCAATGAGGATTTTGTAAATTTCATCAAGTATTCCACAAATAAAAAAGGGGTTGTGAGGAAAAAAACATTGAGTATATTGTTGCTTCTTGCCAAAGTACCATCCTACCACAATAGGTAAATCAATACTAGAAGTTGTGAAAAGAGGGGGATATTGCAAGTTTCTCCCAACAAAGTAATGGGGGGAAACTACCACAACCCATTTGGGGTAAATGAAACATTTATGGCCAATGAAATACCACTCTTATAAACTATTAGGATGTTCAGGACAACTAGCTTAGTTCTCAAGAGGGGTACAATTATGAAGGCATAGAGACAAATGCACCATATTTCTTAGTCACCTCCCAATATGTCTTCTTTGAACCAAACAATGTGAATTAAAGAATCAATCTAAAAACCCAACTACTCTCGAAAATCAAGGATTCGACCAACATACATCCTTAAAATTTAGCAATTCAACCAACATGTGCTTTGAAGGGGGTCTATAAAATATAAGGCTACATCAACACAATAGGGAGGTCATTGTGAGTTTTGCACCTTTACATTGCTAGAATCTTAAATAGTTGGTTTTAAAGAGGGATCAACGACATTGGTTCCATTCTTTTCTATTCTCTCATTTTCCTTCTCTTTTTGTAGGCATTATCTGAGTAGCATATCTTGTCAATGAAGAGTTTGATAAACCAATGTAAGAAAAACAATACCAAATACAATCTAGAACACATGAAATAACAATGGCATGCACACACACACACATTGAGTACACATAGATTTACCTTAGAAACCCTTAACTAAGAAAACTAACCTAACTGAAAGTTGCTTCTCTCTCTATTTCATTGTATATCTTCACCATTTATAATATAATATGATAACATCAAAACCCTGATATGTTAACCCATATCAGATTGCAACGCTAATTCCTTAACCATAATTAATTTACAATGGGTTAGAAAAGCATACAACTAATGATCCCCCCCAACAAAAAAACCAAGGGGGATGCTAGGCCCATTGGACCCCCCTTTCTCTAGGAACCTACAAAGAGTACATCTCCTGTCCAATAGTAAAGGAATTCAATTTGACTCTAAATGATATTTTATAGTCCCCAACCTTGGTGCCCTAGTTGTATTAAAAGAGTGGCTGCCACAAGATCATGATTCTATAGTCCTAACCCCTGGATCTACTTTTGTATCAAACATATTGGTGAGTTTGTTTTTTTACTTAGTACAATGGTGTTTTTCCACTTATAAAATTAATGAAACTCATCTAAGTTATCCTTGTTTTCCCTTTGAATTTTTGTCTCACATGGCATTGAATAAACCAATGACACTATGCTTTCCTTACCCATTTGGTTTTCTATCCACTGAGTGTGTGTGTGTGTGTGTTGGGAAATTAGTGTTTGAACGTCTCCTAATCTCTTATCAATTCAATTTTTCATTTATCTTTCAAGGATGGGGCTATTATTAAGGCACCCCTTTGAGGTGATCCAACTGAGTTTGCGCTTGGTAGAGATTGATCATTATTCTTGATCTCCCTCCAAAAACATTCATCATCCCTTCATTTTTTTATTTGTGGAAAATTAAGAGGCAACAACGATGCATCACCTACCTCTATAATAAAACTAGATCAAGATTCATAGAAGACATTTTAATGATAGTAGAGGGTACCATCCTTTGTCCTGAGAGTCTACTCCAAGATGTCAAGTGGTGCAACGAAGCTGAATCTACATGTCATGCCTTTACGTTCACCCCCTCTCAGGGGGATGTTGGGAAACCTAGGGGGAAACAATAAGATTGGATGCAAATCCACAAAAAGGTGAAAATTTATTACCAATCAACAAAATTACTCCAATAAAAAGAGGTGCTAGCATAAACTGGTTGGACATGTGCTTCATGAAAAAGAAGAATACATGCAAGTTGTTAGGTTGTTGAATGTGTTGAAGTTGCTTCATGAAAAATAACTAGACACTGAATAATGCCATCAAGATTCATAATTCCATTTAGAAATAACATTTTAGTGGCATGTGCATTAGTCCTGCAACTAATCAGAAAACATAATATGATGCAATGATTGGAGTCACTAGTACATGTGCACATTTTTCCCACGACAAATCGTTGCTATTGCAACACTTTTGCATTGCTATAGTGACGAACATGACCCC
>NWUY0300005822.1:103358-115198 GCA_004151065.3 Larix sibirica
ATTGATAGTGTATGTTGGGTATCATGTAGCATATCATTGACTATATATATTGCAACACACACTTTTGACAATGTATGTGGGGATTAATAAAGATTAACTTTGTCAAAGCATGATAATTGTGTGATAGATGATATAAGGGTATATATATGGTTGGTATTATGAAGTAACTTTGCCAAAGCATGATAATTGTGTGATAGATGATATAAGGGTATATATATGGTTGGTATTATGAAGCACACTTTATATTCTGATTGATAATAAAAATTGTGCCAAATATAATTAGTTGATCTCATTTAATCTTACATACATCAATGTAAATCCATCTTAACTTATGATCTTTTAAGTATTTTAAAGATTTGCATCCTAATTGGTTTTTATCTCTCTTGATGTTTAATAAATTCAGAATTGAAATTTAGATAGACTTAAACATTTTGATGGTAAAATATTGGGTAAATAAAGTTTCAACCCCCCCAAAAATATAGTAATTTAAAATATTTATATAGATAAACAATTACCTTTATATTGATGCTAGGGTTGCACTCCTATGGAGGACTTAGACCCTTACAATCCTCTAGTTGACTATTCGAAAGATTTATTAACAAAGTAGCAGATCTTCGATTCCCCCCTCCCATTGCTTATTTAATTAATAGTATAACAAATTGACTGGAGGACAATTTGATGGTTGTTTCGAGCGTGGGTAATGTCATATGTTTTATTACTAATCTGAGGTGTGGACACCTTTCACATCCCAAAAAGGTTGACCATCCTAACAACACGGATTACAAGCTTGAAACAGAGTATGAGGACTCTGCATCGATTTCCATGCTGAGTCTGAAAACTAAGACTGCAATAAATGAAGAATGTTTGGATGGGCCTTTGAATTCAAAGCAGGGTCAAACACATTCAGTGCATACAAACTCAGCGGATGTTGGATGCGAGGCCTCTGAGCATAGATCTAACACTTTGATGATAAAAAATGGCGGAATCCAAAAAGGAGATAATGTGGAGGTTTCTTGGGATATAGAAGGGGCGAATGCATCATAGGGAAAGCATAGGACAAATAAACGATGACGGGTTCTAAAGAATCGAGAGCACAATATTTTTGTGGTGGTTGGTAGGGATATTCTATTAGAACATATCTTCTATCTAATGGATATGACATTAGTTGGGAAATTTTTAGGTCTTTCAGTCCCCTTGGAGTTGTTATGGTTGTGGATTAAGAATTTTTGGGCTCCCCAACTCGGGTATTCTTCAGTGTTTCATATTCTAGCTAGAGGTTGGTGTGGGTTTATCTTCAGATCCAAAGTCGACGTCGTCGGTATATTAAATAGTGTTTGGTTTCTAGATTCTTCACCACTCTCCCTTAAACCATGGCACCCACTATTTAATGCTACCTTAGAATCATTAGAGCGTACACTTGTTTGGGTTAAAATGCCCATTTTGTCGATGGAATTCTAGTCTGAGAAGGCGACGATGGTGATTGGGAACATTTTGGGTAAAATTGTCCTTGTTAATAATAGTTTTCTCTCTAGTGTACATTGTTCGATGGCTCGTATATTGATTGATTTAGACCTTTCCAAAGGTTTGTATGAGTCTGTTGATTTGATCTCCGAGGAGAGGTGATATTCTCAACCTTTAGACTATTTGCATATTCCCTTTCGATGTGTTAGATGTCATGTTTATGGACACAATGTGGTTGACTTCTTTAGCTCCTACTCATGTAAAGTCTGGTAGAAATTGGGGCTGGGAAGATCCCCAACTTAGAGGATGGTTTTGGTCCCACTCGAAGGAATGCTTGATACTAAAAAGGTGAAGATCTTGTATATTTATACGGTAGTGAATTCATCAAAGAGGTGTGAGCAGTGTGTTTTAAAGGTTGGGAATATCTCCATAAAATGGATTGAATAATTTAGAGGCGGTAGACATGTAATTGATTCGGTGGCACCTCCAACTCAACTTGGTTCTTTCTTCCCCTCGTATGATCTCCCCCCCAGACACACCGATTAGGAGTATTGTTTGGGAGTAGGAAGGAAAGTCTACACAACCTATTTCAACAAATATGCATGTACTCCCTCGTTTAGGTTTAATTATGGATACTAGTCTGCTTCTTGCTTATGTGGAGCCACATGAGCCCACTATGTAAAGTGGTTCCCTGAATGGATTATCTCCAAATGAACCCTGCAAGTTTACTTCTCTGGAATATTTTTTTGATCCCATGTTCCTCCAGCCAAAACCTACCTCTTCTATTCCACCTTATGTTTCCCTTGGTAACTCTTATAGAGGGGGTAGTCGATACAATTTATGGCCTAAGGGGGTATTCTTAGGCATCGAGATAAGTATGTCTAGCGGTTTGGGTGTGGATAAACAATTGGATTTGGGTGGGTATATGGCGGAGAGAAAATATTCCCTTAGACATGTGCAGGAGAAAGCAGTAAAAGAGACTAATGAAGGTCAACAAAATTATAATATAGCGGCCCTTAGAGTAGGCCATGCCTCGACAGAGGTTACTCAATAAAGATATTATCAATTGATGTCCAAGGACTGGGGAGCTAAGCCAAAAAATTGGCTCTAAAACAGATTCTCGAGATTGAGAAAACAAATTGATCCTGCTACAAGAGACCATGGTGAAAGGGGATCCTTTAGTGGTTGAATTGATGAAGCTTTTTCTAGGTTGGGATTTCCTCTCACTTGATTCATTTGGGTTATTAGGTGCTTTAATAATTGGTTGGCACTCTCAATAATCCCTTACCAACTCCTTTTATATATATTCAAGTTTCGATGCAGTATTATTGGATCGAAGTTTGGGGCTTACAATTACCTGATTGAATGCATATGGGCCATATGAAAAAAAGTTGGCTTTCTGGGATCAAACCCTCAAGTTACAGGTATGTAATGTTGAGAAATTAATTTTGGGAGAGGACCTTAATTTCACTTTATTCAAGTCTAAAAACTGGGGGCAAAGTGCTAGACAAGATAATTTGGCTAGTTTTTTCCTAAATTGGTTAGAAACAAGTAACTTTGTTGATGTGGAGCCTATCAAAATCAAACTAATGTGGTGAAATAGCATAGGTGGTGTTAATGACATAGCTAAACATCGCGATTGATTTCTAATCAATAAGAATTTTCCGCTACAGGTTCCAAGTGTGCGATCATGGATTTATAACTCAAGGCTTTCATACCATGTTCTTATTTTTCTTGAAGTGGGTGCACCAACGAGTAAACGTAAAGCTCCATTCAAGTATAATTCCGGTTGGATTTCAGAAGAAGAATTTGTTGATCTTGCTAAGACTCATTGGATGCATTTCGACTAGTCGGTGGAGGCGTACACTATGAACAGTTTGTTTGGTCATTGAGAAAAGTCAAAGACAAAGTGATTGCCTAGGCTCACAAGAGACTTTGAGAACATGATCAACAATTGAATGATTTGGAGGATAATCTTTCCTTTTTCTATTTAGTCGATTGGGGGCAGTCCCGAGCAATGATGATCTACTATAAATTAAATCCCTGGAAAATAAGAAAGCTAAACTTTTACAAGATAGGGACAGTGGTTGGAGAATGAAGAGATGAGACACCTAGTTGGATTTGGGTGACAATAATAATGAGTTTTTCCATAGTTATCCAACTCATAGGAAATGATAGAATACCATTTGGGAAATGTCAGATTTGGATGGAAACCTGGTTTGTGATTTTCAAGTATTGGCAACTTTGGTTGTTTGTCATTATGAAAATATTTTTCGTCAACCAGAAGGGGCTAATGTGGCAGAAGTTCTCAAGTTGGATTCATACTTTTCGAGGATGGTTGACGAGGAGACATGCATTCTTCTGTATTGTCTGATCACTTGGGATTAATTATTGAAATTCATTGGATACTTTGGGAAGGATAAATTTCCAGGTCCAAATGATTAGAAAGTGGAATTTTTTATAATTTTTTTTTTTATCTTTTAAGTGAAGACCTTTTGTGGGGTATTTTGAATTTGACTTGCAATTATGTATCGCTCCAAGAAAATGCCTCGGCTTCAAGAACCTGTGATATACTTCTGCTTCGCTGCAATGGTTTTAGAGGGGGCTCCTCCCTCGCTTCCCTCAGATGATGATCTAGATTTTCAATCCCTTCTGTCATCTCTCACCTCCAAGCCTCGAATTCAGAAGATATCTGAGCGATTTGTGAAGAAAACAGATGAAATTCCTAAACCTAAGATGCAATGGACCTTACTTCTTTGGTTCTAGAGGATTATACCTAAATCGGTGGATTCTTGATTTCGATCCTGAAGATGGAATCCCCTCTACGGTCCTTGCATGGGTGAAACTACCTCGTCTTCCACTATCTTGCTGGGGGAATGATTTCCCGAGATCCATTGGAAACTCACTAGGAAAATATGTAGATCTATCAATACCAAAAGGCAAGCAGTTCTCATGTGCAAGGATTTGTGTCAAAGTGGACCTTGAAAAGGGCTTACTGGATGAAATATTGCTTACTCATGGCTCCTGGTCTCATTATCAACAGCTAGACTACGAGCAATTTCCTTTTAAATATAAAATTTCCCATGATTACAGTCACTTTGCAAGGGACTGCAAGAAGGCAAAGCCAGATGGAAATCTAGAAAATCCTCCGGAAGAACAATGGCAGACTCAGAAAAGGAAAGCATCCCAAAAAGGAAACTCAATACTGCACAAACCTCTGAAGGCGTCTTCAACTCAAGGTGGCCAGGTTTCCAATCGATATGATATGTTGGCCTAGACCCAGGAGAAAATTTCTCAAGATTTGGAAGATTGTCTTACTATGTCGAATGAAAATCAACATCTGAATAAAAAGTTAAAGATCGCTTATGGTGGGAGTCCTCCTTCTACTAAAAGCTACAAAGAAGCTACTGCTAGATCCAATCCAATGCTTAATCAAATTATGGGTCATCTGATAGCTACAAATGCATCAGATCCAGAGGAAGGTCAATTACTTTTAGAAGCCTTTATTAATGTGAACTCTCCTTAAGTAACCTCTCTTCAAAAACAATTCTCCCAGGATAATCCTATAATTGCAACAAGAAGCAAATATGTTCACAAAAATGGCAAAAATAAGAATGAAGATAATGAGGGGAACTCTCAGAAGCAAAGGGGTAGGAGAATAAATAAATAAAATCGAGAAGTTGAGGCTGCTTGAGAACTTTGACAAGGACATCAATCCAACTTGGATAAGTACAAAGTGGCAGGTGCCTCTACAACATAAAACAAACAAGGAGGAGGTAAGCCCCATCCCCACACTGTTAAATAATGAAGGTTGTTTCTTGGAACTGGGGGATTGGGCATCTCTAAAAATGTATTGCCAATGAAAATCCTCTCTATCTCTGGAAAAACTTTTATCCTTTGTATCCAAGAAGGGGAATTTGAGAAACAAGCAATGCTAAATCTGAGCGTAAAATTATGGAAAAACAGTAATGCCTTAGCTGTCGATTCAAGGGGAGCGTCAGGAGGGATTTTCTCATTTTGGAATCCATCTTAGCTTGAACTTATTGCTTCTGAAGAAATACAGTCATATATTCTTACCATATTTAGGAAAAAGGATGATGGATCTTCGATAACAATCATAAATATTTATGCCCCGATGGTTTATGGAGAAAAAAATGCTTTTCTGGGAGTCCCTGCCCCAACTTAATAACCATGGTTATGCTAATCAATGTGTCAATGGGGGATATTTCAATACTACTCTTTATAATTTTGAAAAATAGGTGGAAATTCTGTCTGAGACCCTTTTGGGGAAAAAATGGAGGACTTTATCTTAAGCTGGGATCTCTTTGACATAAATCCAACAAAAGGCCGCTTCACATGGACAGACAAGCGGTCAGGGATTCACCATATAACATCCCGCCTTGACAGATTCTTTGTAAGCAACGATCTAGTGTTCCAGAATAAGACGGTCTCCTTTGCAATTCTGCCATATAGTGAATCAGATCACATGCCTATTTATATTATTTTATCAGAAATGGAAAATTATGGCCCTCTTCATTTCCATTTCAATCCTTTGTGGCTGCAAGACAATGAATCCTATAAAATCATAATCACAGCTTGGAAAACATATATTTCTGGCTCCACTTCCTTTGTATGGGAATTGAAACTGAAATTGGTCAAATTGGCCCTTAAAGATTGGGTCAAGAAGTCTTTTAAATCTAATGCAACAAGGAAAGAAGAAATAAGCAATCAGATAAAGGTCTTGCAATAAAGTATTGAGACAGTAGTAGTTACTCCTCAACTCCTCCAGAAAGAGAAGCAACTTAATACTGAGATGCATTATGTTCTGCGAAATGAGTAAGAGCATTGGCAGCTCAAGTCTCGCAACCTTTGGTTACAAGTAGGGGATCATAATACTTCCTTTTACCACAACCAGGATCGAGCATGAGAAATTGATAACCAAGTTAAAGAAATCATTCCTGAGAATGGAGATCCTATCTGCTCCTTTGATGAAATAAAAAAGGCAGCTAAAGATCATTACAGTTCTCTCTTTACAGAAGATACAAATCTTGATGAAAATAGAATTAGAGAATTTCTTATCTCTTTTCTACAAGGCATTATGGAATACTATTAAGTACGATCTTTGCCAAATGTTGAATAGCTCAAAAGTCAAAGACAAGCTGGGAGGAAGAATTAATTCAACCTTCCTTGTTGTTGTGCCCAAATTTTCAAACACCACTTCCTTTAGCTGATTTAGGCCTATTTCATTATGCAACGCCTCGTCACCGCTTCGTACAAGATCCTTACAAAGATCTTGGCAAATTAGGTAAGGCCTCTGCTTTCTAAGCTCATCTCTTAAAATTTGGGGGGGTTCATGCCTAATTGTAACATCCTAGACAATGTTATTCTTGTTCAAGAAGCCTTAGATTCAAGCAATTGCGAAGGAGAAAAAGGTATGGTTGTAAAGTTGGATATGGCCAACGCATTTGATTAGGTAAAACATTCCTTTTTATTTCAAGTTCTGAAGCACTTTGGTTTTTCTAATGGATTTATCAGATGGGTGTATGCATGCATTGGGAGTCCTTGGATAGCACCCTTGGTTAATGGAAGGCCAAAGGAATTCTTCGAAGCCTCTCGTGGTCTCCGTCAAGGATGTCCACTTGCCCCAATGCTCTATATCTTGATGGTTGATAGTTTCAGCAGGAAACTTGAACAAGAACGAGTGGTGGGCAATTTAGTTCTTCTGCAAATTATCGGGAATGTTAAAAGCATAAAACATTCTCAGTTTGCAGATGACATGTTGTTAATTGGGGGAGCCTCTAAAATCATTGCAAGATGATTCAAAAGAATTCTTGATACCTACATAGAAATTTTTGGTGCCAAAGTCAACAAGCGTATAATCCAAATCTTTGGTTGTAATTGTTTAGATCGTATCTTGCGAGCCATTTCCATTATCCTAGAATTTCCGTTAGTTTCAGATTGGAAATCCTTCAAATACTTAGGTCTCCCTATTTCGATTGGTCCTGTACCTGTACCTATGAAAGAGTGGGAAAGTCTTCTTCAGAAATTAAAAAAAAGTAAATATCCTCATGGGGCAAGAAATGCCTAAATCTAGCAGGAAAAATTACTCTTTTAAAATCAATTCTTCCTCTTTACCTATCTACCAATGTCCTGGTCGGTTGGCTCCTAAAGGAATTCAGGTGCAAATAAGATTCTACTTCGAAAATTCCTTTGGGAAGGAGGAAAATCCAACAAAAAAAGATCCATCTAGTCAATTGGAATGTGGTTCATTCCTCAAAAGAAATTGAGTCATTGGGGTTCGTGACCCTGCTCTCTTCAATCATGCTTTGGGATCCAAAATTGTATGGAGAATTCTAAGCGACGGGGATGCTTGGTGGTAGCAATCCATCAAAAGTAAATACTTTTCTCGGCTCAATCCTCTCCGTTCGGAGCTAAAATAATGAACTGGAAAAGGTTCTGGCATATGGAGACTATGCAGGGCCTCCGCCTCTCTTATTATAAACAACCTCAATTGGGAAGCACGGAGTGGTGCACACATTAATTTATGGAATGATAAATACACTGTCCAAATCTCTGCTGAAATCCTTAATCAGGTTTATGAATTAATAGAATGGTTGAGAAGAGAAATGAGAACTCTTAAAGATATTTCTCTTTGGGATCCTTCCAAAGGAGATTGGAATGGTTGGAATCTGGAAGGGATTTCCCCAGCGCTTCAGGAACAACAACACAAAATTTTATCCGCTATCAAAGGCTCTGCCCCAAGCAATTTTCACTCAAAGGATTCTCGAGAATGGAAATGGAATTTTGGTGGATATCAGGTAAAATTGGGTTATCAAAATCTACATGAATCATCTTCTAACCCCCTTTCTTCATCTCTGTGGAAGACCATTTGGCATCCAGATGGTTGGCCAAAAGTAAATGTATTATTTTGAACAATGATTCATGGGAAAATTTTAACGGGAGACAATTTAAAAAATAAAGGCACTCAAGGCCCTTCATGGTGCAGTCTTTGTAAAAAATCTGAATAATATGTCAAACACTTATTTCAAGAATGTCAATTCACTCTAGATGTTTGGTGCCATGCATATGCAGAGATTGATGTTATATCCTGACTTCCTTCCCCCTGGAAATCCATGTTCAACTGTTGGAAATGTATTCTATCAAGTCCCTTCAGTCCAAAGTCATGATAAAGAGCTTCGACATAGCTCTCCCAAAATATCTATGTTGGAAATTCTGGTTGGCACGTAATAAAGCCGTGTTGAATTTTGATTATCTCTCCCCCTCAATCATGGCTTATCAAGCCCAAAGTCTTATTTCGGAATACCTTTCAGCTCGGGGATTCCCCCCTCACAAATTGGATGAACTAAGTGATCATGAGAAGTGTTGGAATTCAAGATTAAAAGTACATGCCTCTAACCCTTCCATAGTTCGCAAGCCACTTCGAGATAGGTCTTGGAAATATCGATTGTCTCTTAAAGATTTATCCTTATGGATTGAACATCAATAGGTACAAATTCTACTCTTCGACGGTGCTTTTAAAGGAAATCATAGGAAATTTGGGGCAGGTGGGATGATTCTCCTCCTTGATAAAACTACTGAAAATTACGCCTGGTGTATTGGTCTTGCCACAAACAATAAAGCAGAGCAATTGTCCCTATGGCAGGGGCCTCTTCTACTCAAGAAAAAGGTATTCATACTGCTTATGTGATTGGGGACTCTCTCCTTACGATTTCCAAACTCCGGTCATTACAACAATGGGAAATAGAAACTTCTCAAGACTTAATCAACAAAATCTATTGATTAAGTTCATTGTTCTCCTCTTTATCCTTTATCCACATTCTGCGTGAACTAAATAAGGAGGTGGATATCGAAGCCATTAAAGGAGTTTTGCTGGATTATGGAAAACTAGTATTTTCGCATAGAGAGTCTTAAATTAATTATCCTCCATGAAGATTCTCTGGATAATTTGCAGGCTTTCTGGTGGCCGTTCCTTTTTGTTCTTTTGGAATTTAATGGACAGATCGATAAAATCTTGGTTTTATAATTATTCAAAACAGATCTATGAAGTGTGCCTCTTAGCGTGCTTAGAGCAAAGAATTTGTGTTCATCATATGGGCGATGTATCATGCTCGAACTATGGAGAGTTTCTCTACGGTTTATCAGATCGCTCTTCTATTCTATTAATGCCTTCAGGTATCAATTTGAAGGGCTGCCACATTATCTAGATCTCAGAAGTAAGGAATTTTCTTTGAATCCATAGGAGATCAGTCATCACACCAATCAACTTGTATAAAAGAATATTGGCAATGTACTATAAGTGTACTTTGTTAAGTTCCTCTTTCTGTCGAGTGTATAGCAGCCAATTTATTTTAATCCTGAATAGAAAGTCCATGAAGAGAAGAAAGTAATGCCTTCCTCGCAAGCTAATTTGTAAGATTGAAAGTTTTTTTTTCCCTGTGGAATCTTTCCATTGCTGAGTTAGCTCAACCTTTTAATCAATACAAAATTACCCATCTTTGTTAAAAAAAAATTGAAGACCTTTTGTGAGAGGTTGAGGATGTACGTCTTTCAAGGAAGTTTTTGGGAATATGAATGCAAATTTCAATGCTCTAATTCCGAAGGTTGACTTTCCTATGTTCTTTAATGGGTTTTTCCTAATGTCACTTTGTAATTATGTGTATAAGGTGGCTTCAAAAGTCCTTACCTCTCAACTAAAGCCAATCCCATTGAATTGCATGTCGGCGGTGTTAATGCCCAACATTGACATGATTCTAAAGTTTTCGAACATGATGCCATAGGTTAACCTATTAAAATTTTCAACATGGTCATTCTGTCTACACCATCGTATCCAGGTTGAAGTGTTGTTCATCTCCACATCTTGTCTAGTCAGTTTCGCTTACGTATGCCCCCTTCGACACACTTGCTAAGTTGCATCTCATGCATCGTTGTGTCATGGGCAAGTCAAGTCTTAGCATTTTGTTGTTTGTTGTCTATTGCGTCATCATGCCAAGGAGTCAGTGTCATTTCGTTTAGTTCGCCGTACTGATAAAGCGCATATTTTGTTTGGCCAAGATCGTCGTTGGTCGACCCTTTTGACACCCAGTTAAAGTTTCGACAAGCGTGCGCCATGTCAGTTAAACTTTGTCAATTTTAAATCCTACGGCTACATTTATTCACCAGTTGTGTCCATCTATTTTTTTTATTGATACGCCTAAGCTCAGAGAGTTTAAAAGATCCTCCCTACCCCTCTCCGTGCAAAAAGTGCCTATGTCTTGGTTTTAAAAAGAAAGAGAAAACCCCCCTTTTTGCATTTATTTCCATACATTTTAAGTTCCACCCGATAAACATCGACCAAAACTCCATTCACCCATTCAACCCTTACCATCACTTTGCCAATTTCCCCATGAGAGTATAAAAGTAAATAAAATATTCAAAAGGACCCATCTTTTTGTCCCCAATTAAATCCCTCCCCCTTCTTATTTATTCCCCTCTTGTTCTTTGCCCCTTTTGAAATAAAAAATAATTTCTTATATTACCCCTTTCCCTATTATCCCTATACCCCCTCCTAGGCGTCCTTTTCAAAATCCCAATGCTAAAATATATGCATAAAGAAGGGGGATTATTCTAAAAAATATATATACCGAAAGCTCATCCCCTTTTCACTAAAATAAAAACTAAATTAAAAGAATGAAAGACACTGTTTGAGGTCATATTTCCAAATGTAAAAAGGGGGGGCGTTGAGACTTTTCGAAGGAAAGGTGTTAGAGAAAAAAGAGGGAGCATGGTTATGGAATTTGGCATGACTGGTGAATGAGCAACTCGTGGGTGACATGTGTGGACAAGAAGAGGCACTGAAACCCTAAAGACATGGCAGTGAAAATGAGCAGAGTTACCCAATTTTAAAAATGTGTATATATATTATAATGAAACACCTTCCTGAAGAGACAAACATAGCAAATTTTTGGCATGATAGTGGTGCATTAAACATGAAAAGGACAACCATTATATGGCAGAGGGTCATTTAGGATTCTGGTCGCAACTCCTATACACGAAAGAAAAGGAAACATGCATGAAACAAGTGGCAACACGCATCATACAAAGGAGAAGATTGGCGCATTGGAGGCATACTATAGAGGTATAGCCACCATGCATTTCACTATAACCTACACGAATATAGATATTACTACACTACAAGATTTGAACCCAAAATCCAATGACATCCAACGAAAAGGACTGTGTCGTCGGATTTCACCTTCAAAATTACGAAATTTGATGATTTTTTCAAAATTGATAGAAGGGTTCGTCAGATATCTGACAATGTCTGTCGAATAGTGACCAGTTTTGTCGGCTATCCGACATAATATTATGCCCGCGGATGT
>NWUY0300005824.1:61805-76523 GCA_004151065.3 Larix sibirica
GTTGGCCAAGCCCTCAACCGGCTCCCTAGCAGTGTCGTACACCACTCTTCGGTTAGCTAAGACAGCTTCCCAAGCGTGGTTGTGATAGTACCCATCACATGGCTAAGTATGCTTATCTCTTCTCTTGATTGAGTAAAGCTATATAAGAAAAATATTTGTGGCAAATGATTATGCACTTACTATTGTTGGTTGTGGTAAAATTGAATGTCAAATTAATGTGATCACTAATGTGTAACATGTACCAAGTTTGAGTGCTAATTTGTTATATATACCCTAACTAACCCACATTGGTAAGAAGGTTCAATTTTTTTCTAAATAGTTTGTTGTGAAGGATATGAATAATAACTTTGTTGTTGTTGTTGAGGGTTTTCTTGACCCTAAAGGAACACTATACAAAATATATGATTTTCCTGATAAGGATCTAGGAATGATTGTACTCATAGCCAATATCAACAATCAGAGAAAAAATTGGCATGAAAGACTTAGACATACAAATTTTGAAGTATGAAATTGATGGCGAAGTTTATTATGGCTACTGGAATACCCGAGGTTGTTCCCCTTGATGGTATATGTAAATGATGTGTGCTTGGGAATCATCAATGAGTTGTATTTGAAAGAGGGAAGGCATGGAGAGAAACGACTTAACTGAAACTTGTCCATAGTGAATTCTATACAGTGAACAAACCATATTTATCAAGTCATGTAAGGTATGTTTTGTCATCGATGATTTTTCTAGGAATACTTGGGTATATTTCGTGAAGAGTAAGGATCGTGTCTTTGAAAAATTCAAGGAATTTAAAAAAATTAGTTGAAAATAAATGTGATTGACTTATGAAATGTTTAAGTTCTAATAATGGAGGAGATATGTGAACAAGGCCTTTGAAAGCTACTTGAAACAAAATGGTATCTCTTGGTTGAGTTCTATACTTTACACACCTCAATAAAATGATGTTCTTGAAAGGAAGAGTTAGACCTTGGTCAAAACAACATGATGTTTTCTTTAGGCCAAATGAATGTCAACTAAGTTTTGGGAAAATGCTATTTACTACTCAATCTACCTTCTAAGCATGATTCCAACCAAATCTATATGGGATTGACTCCTCTTGAGAAATGGAGTGGGACAAAACCCTTAGTTGGACACCTTTCAACATTCATATGTATAATGTGGGTTCATATACTAGATGATAAGAGAAAGTAGTTGTATGCAAATAGTCATTCTTCCTTATGATGGGCTACTCTAAAGAGTCAAAATCCTTCCAATTTTTTGATCTGGAACTAAAATAATAAATTATTTGTAGGAAGAATGTTGTCTTTGATGAGAAGAGTTTAGGGATTAATTTTTTGAAATCCTCTTCTAGATTATTTCACAATTATCCACTTGAAATTTTGAAGAATTATGGACTAACCGACTCCTTTAATACATATGCTAGTGTGTCAACAGGTCTGTTGACTAAACAATTGAGTTGTAGTTGACCTTCCATAGAAGAGTCAACCACAAGTTTTGGGCCACTTGATCATTCGATTAATGGTGATTTTGATGTAGGTTTCCCTCTACAATGGGTGCTTATCTTCCCATATGGGAGACTAATACAATTACAATTGTTGGTGTTGATGCAAGAGATATAAATGAATCAAGGAAAACAAGACATCGAAAACAACATGGTAGTGTTGCTTTCATGGTACATGTGCAAGAGGCATGTCATCTTGATATAATCGGGTTAGATAACTACAAATGCATACTAAAGAAATACACTTTACCTAAAGACACATTAGACCAAGTTGATCTTAACTAACTCCTAAGTGTCTAAATATCCTAACACTAAACCTCACATTCAATATTTCCATGCTTATAATATCAATGAAATTATATGATAACTATATACAACCATTTAAAATCAATTTAATTCACCAAGGGGGGTTTGGATAGTGATGCTCATTCTCAAGGTTATTAAGATGAACTAACAATACAAGTGCTTAAGTTAGGATGAGGATTGATAAATGTGTCATCCCATGGAAGGTTAGGATATTTTTGGAGGATTAAAAATTTACTATCCATGGGAATGATGAGGATGAGGTCGACTATGAATCCATATTTGCAATGAAGGTTATTTTCCAAACTATAATTATTACTAGCTCTAAGGGGTTTCAACAATTTCATGGTAGATGGTTCAAGGAGATGTTGTTAGTAACATTAGATGTATTGAGTCAACATTAAAGAACTTTTAATAATATTTGACGATAGGATGGATGGTAAAGGGGCTCTAGAGTACTCCAAAGTTATTATTGATCCCAATGTGTTAGCATTGGGGGTGTATGATTAAAAGAAAGGTATCGACATTAATCAAGTAAGACTTAGTAGGTTCCCTAGATTAAACCTCGAAGTTGAGGGAAACCATGTCGAAGAGCCTAGTCTCTTGAATGGTGTTGATGGGGTGGATTATGTTGGGAACTTGGGAGTGGTAAGTATAAAAGAAAAGGATTTGAGCCGAAAAATGTTTAGTTATAGGGAATAAGAGGTCAAAGGTAGAGGAAATAATCTCAATAAAAGGGTAGGGAAAGATAGGGGCTAGGTGTTAAAGGAGAGTAAGAAATATCATAGGTTTGTGAAGCCGCTAAAGTTGATGAGGAAGTTGGTTCTAGGTAAATATTTCTTTGTGAACCAGGTGATATAGATGACTGATAAAATGCCAACTCAGTGATTTATGGAAGGTATATATTACATAAGAACTTAATTCTATGGATAGATTAGGTCTGGAAATCATTGTTAAGATAAAGGGTTAGTTATCACATTATGCTCAGAGGATGGTTGGATTTTAACTTTTGCCTGGAAGAAAATGTAGCAATAATAATGGGGACAAGGTAGTTTTCGGGTACATGACATCTTTTTTTTAATTGAATAAACACTTTTTTTAACCCCGGGTCGCCAAGTCAAAGGTTGTATCCATGCATCCAATATTGGTTAAGTTACCTAGAGTAGCTCTTGAGATCTGATCCATTGATGTTTTCAAGGAAATTAGGAACAATATCATGTCGTGTTTAGAATAAGATAATAAATTTTAAGTTGGATACATCCTAATAAATTGTGCACTTATTTTTAGAGTAACAATTAAAGGATGGCTTAGTGGAGGTTATCTAAATTGAAATGAGAACTTAAACCTATAAACAAACATTGAATTATGTACATTTTCCTTTTAGATGGAGTTCAAATTATAATTTTTACAAGCATTTGATGAGTGATTGATTATTAAAATTTCATAAGCAGTGGAGGAGAAAATTCAATAGTTGTAGTAGTGAGAAAAGGGTTAAACAACAACAAGCACTCATTAGAGGTGTAGGAAATTCTATAGGATAAATAGATAGGTCTGATTAAAGGAGGATGAAGGCTTGCATGAAGATAAGGTGGTTGGAGGAAAAAGGGTTATGAAGTCATTATCTCAAGGTGGAGAAGAGGTTTTGCAAACCTTTTTTAGCTTTCCATTGATGGAAATAAATAATGTGAGTTAAACCTTAGAAGGGAAGGAACCTCTCAGCTTGAAATCCATATTACCCATCCATGGAAAGTGGGATGGATTGATGGGTGCATAATCCATGCTACATACGACACAAGTACATAACACTTGACTGATGAGAATTGTTTCCCGATAAAGGGAAAAGAGAATGGATTCAAACAACAGGAAGCAAACATCGTGAGGGGGTTTGGATCTTGATGGTGCATATCGTCGAGAGAATATCCCACTCCATTTTATTTAACCTTTAACATTGTACATCAATGAAGTCACTCGAGCTTCGACCTTCCCATGTGCTCAGAAGAAAGGATTTGGCCTATATTATGTCATCAAGACTAGGCTACAGGCGAGCCCCCCTTTGCTGCATGTGCGGAGGCTATCAAAAGTAAGAGGAAGGAGGACATTAAGCAATGCACGTTCTCCATCCTTCATTCTTCGTGTTCTTTTTCCTCGATTTCCTACACCACGTTCTTATTACTATATTTTTATCATGGCTTTCTTTACTGTCACGCGGGCCGCGGTGAGGTACAGTTATACCCGCGACCTACCTTTTCAACTCACCTTGCGAATTTAAAGTTTGATGGAAAAGCTAATGAATAGCTCCAGAGTACCACGCAACATGTTGAAGTCATATTTATTAATACCAAGGCTTTTATGAGTACCACGCAACATGTTGAAGTCATACCACGCAACATGTTGAAGTCATATTTATTAATACCAGGGCTCTTTTCAGGGATAGTTAATACCCTTCCCATAGCTCACGAACTTAGCTTTGGGTCAGGTAGGTCCCTGTGAGGACAGTTAATCCTCCCTCACTCTGTCTGTAACTGACCTCGGCAACAATGATATAATGTGAATCGCTATTTTTAATTTCAAGATGAAAGGTGAAGGGCATATGGTCATTTTACGTTCTAACTAAATTAAATGTGATTTTAAAACTGTTAAAAGAATTTTGAAAGGAAAATCAATTGTAAATTAGAGAAGATGTGATAAAGTAAAAAAAAATAAACAATAGCATAAATTTCATAAAAAGTAAAATTAAAATTAAAATTAAAAATTAAAATTAAAATGAATTTGAACATTTCCTTAAAATATATAAAACACCACATATAATATAGAATAAAGTTAAGATTAAGATTTAAGAGTAACTTTTTTAGTTTATTTTAGTTCAATGAGTTATAGTTTTTAGTTGAATTTACCATTGCCTCCCATGGTTTTATTTGGATTTGTAAAGCTCTTTTCAAGGCTTATATTTATGAGAATGAGTTTTAGTTTTTCATGGCTAAATGTGACTTTGATCTTGTAGTTTGAAGGAGGTTAAGATTGCATCTTGTGGAGGTAATTGTTCTTTATTTAATATGTATAACATTCTTTTTTATTAAATGAAAATTTTAATTATTAAATTAAATATATTGTTGAACTTAAATTATTTTTAGAAAGTCAAATGGATCCATAGTTTTGATCAATTGAATATTAGAATGGAATTGTCTATTGCAAACAACCCAAAAGTGAACCTTGAACCCAATGGAAAGTTTAATTGCCAATAACAAACATTTTATGAGCTTGGCTTTTAATTGAATGATAGGTGCACTTTGGAAAAACAAATATTTTATGAACTTGACTTTTACTTGATTGATAAGGTGCACTTGCAAGAACAAACATTTTGAGCTTGACTTTTACTTGAATGATAGGGTGACTATTTAGGATTTTCACACTGAGTAATCATAATTTAGGGTTTTTTTATTAGATTGTGTGAAGGTTTCCACGTTGGAATAGGGAAAACATTATTCTGCTTAAAATATCTCTCGCTGCCATTCTTTTCTTTCATCTTTTAGTTCTTACTTGATCTTGTGATGATGAGTGGAGTGTCCACTCGAAACGTTGACACATTTCTAAACCTTGACACATTGTATTCCAAAAACCCTAAATAAATATTGAATCCCATTATTCTTGTTTAGGAAAGAAAAGATTAGTGTTGGTTTAAGAAATATTATCTCCATTGTTAAAAAAAGAGGAGAAGAAATGGTGGAAACACTTGTGGACTGCCTTTACTTAAAAGTGGATTTGTTTGTGGTTAACATATTCTTTTTTTACTATTTCATTTTTACTATACCCTTTATGAGTTTTAGTGCCTCCAATTGGGCAAGACATGGATTTTGGTGGCACGGAAAAAAATATTTTGGTCTTGGCTCAGATTCGTAGGAAGCGAGGATCTTTGGGATCATATTGGCTTTCTTATGGTGATATTAATCTCATAAGGGTTCTGGCAATGGAATGCAACATGTATATTTTGTATCTAAACAGTGCATGTATAGTCATGAATGATACTAAAGACAGATTGGTATGGAGCAAAAATATTAAAGGTGGTGTGGTTAGTGCAAAATTGGCATATAATGTTAAATTGAATGAATCGTTGGAGGATTCAACAAAATGATGGGCTAAAGAAATATAGCAATGGAGTCTCCCATTAAAAATCAAAGTGTTTACTTGTCTCTGTCTCCATAATAAAATTTTGTCATGGGACAATTTACAACGTAAAGGATTCTCGGGGCCAGGTGTTTGCCTTCTATTTAAGCAAGATTCAGAGACTGTTAACCATTTGTTTAATAATTGTTCATTTACAAAATCGGTTTGGTTTGGCCTCAATTACATGTTTCATTTGAAAGACTTTTGGAGCAGCTCTAGTTTGGAAGAAAACCTGATAAGATGGAAAAGGAGACTTGTTAAGCTAAAGGAATTTCCTCTTTTTTTCCATTTGGGAAATGTGGAAAATCAAGAACAGAGTCATTTTTCAATATATTTCCCCTTCTGCTATGCTGTCCAGCTCAGAATATTTATCAGCCTAAATTTGGATGAATTTCGTCCCATTGAATATTTTGATGGAGCTAAAAAAGATAAAATTTGCTGAGTTGGTATCTTGATTCAAGTAAATCAGTTTCATAAGATTAAGCTTTGGATGGGAGGAGTTTTTGGTACAAATACTAGATTTGAACTGCTCGCTCTTTGTGGTCTCCTATGGATTTCTTGTAGACGTGGATTCCTAGACATTTAGATTGCAAGAGATTCTAAGGTGGTTATTGACTAGATACATGGAGTTTTAGATATGCAGTCTCTTCACTTAGATCACTGGATGACTAGAATTAAGGACATTATTCATAGATTTTATAATATTTCCTTCTGTGATATCTATAGGGAATATAATGAAGAGGTTGATCGCCTTTCAAAAAAGGCTATTGGGGAAATGAATGGTTTTCACTTCTTCGAGGAGATGAGAGATAATCGGCTATTGGATTTTGGATCTTATAATGTATTTTCGTAAGCTTGTCAGATTTTCTTCAAATACTATATTATATGTCTTTTTTTCCTAATAGTATCAGCTATGGAGTTCCTGTCGGAAAAAGTATGTAAGGCTTATTGTGGAGATGTTTAGTATTATGGAAGATGAGGGTGCTATGTTTTGACTTTTAAGAAGTTAGGAGGGAATGTTTCCTTAGTTTTTATTAAGGAGATATCTTGACAAAATGCCCTCCTTTTTTATATAATGCAGGAAGCAACTTTGATTCAATATGAATATCAAGATGTTTTTTTTTCGATGTGGAAATAAAAAAATTCAGAATTTTTCGACTAAGTTACTCCACTGGTGATGATGCACCTTGGAACTCTCTATTGTTTCCTTCCTATATTTTTGGGTAAGTTGTGGCCATGGTGGTGATTCATTGTGAAATCTTTTGGCTATGTGCTATGGTCATTAGTGAGGTTGTATTCTACAGGATTTTACCCTAGTTGCCACCATTGGCATCATTGGTGGGGCTCTATTCAACAATCTTTTGGCTAATTTTTCGCCATTGGTAAGGATCTATTCTACAAACATGAGAAAACCCATCAATTAGCTCAGTTAATGTTGTTGTTGGGGATCTACTCTTCTTTATTTTATTCTATGAAATTTTGACATGCACATGTCTTCCAATATTTGGAGATCGGAGGGAAATAATACCAATGTAGTTCTATCAACCAATGAATCTCTTTTAATTTGGACTTAGACATGTCTTCTAGGATTTTAACATCAATGGAAAATAATGCCAGTCTTGCTTTGAAACCAACCAACCTCTTTTAACTAACCAAATTAATTTTTATAAACTCCTTTAAATTTCCATAATTATCCTCATACATTAATTAGTATTACATTGTATTAATCATGTCAAAAGGAGATAAATCATACATTATCTATTATTATCATCAATATATTAATCATGTTAAAAGAGTTAAATATGAAGGGAAAAAAATGGATGGAATCAATTTCATGTAAGATATTTTGAAAAGAAAATATTAAAGTCAAGTTTTTTAAATCTCTACAATTTATGGGCACTTGTTTATCATGTATTTTGTCTCATGGTAAAGATGGTACCTTTAAAAGCATAACTATTTGTATAAATTGATTTCAAATTAGGAGGATTTTGAACTACAAGTTATATTACAATTAACAAAAGTTTTGTTTTGTGTCTTAATAAATATTGAAATTTAATTGAAAATGGTTTTATTTTTTTTACAAGCTAGATAATTGTATTAACAAAGAAAACACTAATACAAATTAATATATAAAACTAAGTGCGTCCATGGCTCACCCTCTAGACTGGAAATTGGGCCATCCAAAGGACAACCCCAATTCTAAGTCTAGCCGACATCATAGAGCATATTTGAGAGATAGTGTTTATACCCTGCCCAATGAAGGGAAACTAGGGTTGCTTACCAAAATTTGAGTCCACAAAAAAACAGGGATTCATACCAAAACTATAGCAAAACAACCCAATAGACAAACATGCTAAACATACAAAAGGAAAAGGAAGTATAAGCATGAGGAAACTAGGACTGATTCTCGGTATTAGCAGGAGCTTGGCACAAAATTTACACAGGATAAGTTGTCACATCTGCCAATAGGTTGAGATTAGATTGTATGCCACCAATTTACATTGTCACACAAGGAGTCAATCAACAACCAAATGCCTTTATGAGTATGCTCCATCTTTTGAAGAAGTTTCCCAAGCAAGATTTTGATAATCCAATAATGAGCAAGGCCTCCAGGAGTAGTCTTTGGTTGGTTAACTTCTTCATTCCATTGAACCTCTGTTATGACTAGTGCTTCTCCTTGGTCAATCATATTACAGATGTTCCATGGAGTGCTTTCATTGAACTAGTGTTCCATCTAGGGTTGCTGCCTTACACCACCATCACGCATGCTTTTGGCATGTCCTTTAACCATAATGCTACTATGTAATATCCCAACTGATATTTGTTGTCTTTTTATAGATTTTTTGATGTATTTGTTGTTTGATTGAGGTCTTGTTACCCAATATTTAAAGAAAATATGAATTCATGTGTCATATTATGATTGCATGATAATGCATGCAAAGTGCATGTGGTTGCATAAACCCCAAATTCCTAAGATCAAATATGCAATAAGATGAAACTAGGAATGATGCATGTACGTGCCAATGGATTTTGCTTGAGTTGTAGAACAGTATGAGGTAGACATGCAAGTCATACACTGAGAATAGACCAAAATATTAGATGTCCTCTTCAAGATAATTCGCCCATGCAAAGATGGCGCCTCCTTCAATATTCAGATTGAATAATAAGTGCTCCAGAGATATGAGATGGATCCAAGAAGTATGTATTAGGCTTATAGTGTCCTTTTGATCAATATGGAAGTTTCATGCAAGCCATACACTAGGTCTATGTCGTAAAGCGTGTGCTCCCTCAAGGATAGTGTCCCGCACAAGGAAAGGTGCCCTCTTGGTATGAAAATCACTGATAACTTTCTCCAGAAGATGATGTAGAAACTTGTATTTAGTAACAAGGATAATAATGGCCCTCTAGGAAGAATGGAAGAGACATGTAGACCAAATAGCAACTGTAGGTCTAGATATGAATATCCATTCATTTGTCCAATTCTCCCATGCAAAGAAGGTGAGTTCTTCTTGATCCAACCTATGGAATTCAACCTGCAGAATGATGTACTGATGAATAACAATCATGGACCTGTATGATCCAACCCAGGAAGTGACTAGGGAAGATAGTTTTCACTGTCGAAATACACTTGTTGGCTAAGGGATGCACCCTCAACCCTAACTCAGCTCACAAAGCTCTCAACTCAAATCTCACTGATCAATAATAAACCTAGCAGACAGAGCAACTCGTTTTTTCCTTCTTTTATCATGTTGAGTTGCATGCCTTGACTTTTGCATGCCCTAAGTCGATTTTCTTTTCTATTTTGAAGTTGAGATTGCATGCCCTAAGTCGATTTTCTTTTCTATTTTGAAGTTGAGATTGCATGCACTGCTTCCTACATGCATGCAACTTAATTAATGTGCTTCTGTTGCATGCACTATGAGATATGGCCCACATGTAAGTTGCTCCTTGTTCCTGTTGCCCTCCTTTATCTGCTGATGACCTAATAACACTGATTAAGATTTTTTTTTCCGAATGGTATCAGTCCTCAATCAATTCCCTGATTGTCAGTACCCGCTTGAACCTATGGGAATTAGACAGGTTAGCGGGATGGTCCTTGGTGCTTAAGAAGAAGAGGACGTTACATGATAATTGCCTTGGAATCTTTGCAAAGTAATTTTTGGGAATCTCGAAATAGTCTCTTACGTAGAATGCTTTGTTTTTCTATGTATCCATATCCAAATTTGGAGGTCTATGATATATTATGGATGGATTTATTTATGAGTGATATGAATGAGTGGTAATTAATTTTCTGTAATCCTCTTTATGCTTGAAATAGTATGTCTTGATTCTTGCTTGTTCATATTGTACAGATTTAGGGTTGTGAAAAACAAAGTATTGCTCGAGTCCTTGACATCTATGACATATTCAAATGGAAACTTGGATGGGAAGAAGGGTATTATCCTTGTGAAGTGATACTCTCATGTGCCTTTTTATTTGATATACAATGTTTAAAGATCTTGATGTGTGGCACTTGAATACATGAAGTAGTGTAGTCACACCTCTACTTATTTTTGTATCTCAAGCTACTTGCCTTCATTTGTTGCATAAATGGATATGCAATCTCTTTTTAAGCCTTTAACTTTAATACTTTGGAGATGAATCGCGATGTTGTTCCTCAATGGTTGAACCTTGTGTGCAAAATTTTTGGTGATTTTTTTATGTGCTTTTTGAAATGAAAAATCAATCTCTTTAGAACTTTCGATGCTGGTATTTATGGAACCTCTACTTTATGTAGGTACAATGGGATGGATTTTTGGATGTATCCTTTATGCACTCTATTGTCACAAGATATGAGATGAATCCTTTGAACTCATTCTTTGGAAGGAAACCCTTGAGACAATGGAGTGGCACAAATGGAATTTTTACATGTTTGAAGATATATGCATTTTTCCTTTCTTTTTGAGTAAGAAATAACCTTTCATTATTGTGCTCAAGAAGGAAATTGCATGCGCAGGATGGCCTCAAGAATTTGTGAACGATCCTTAGTTGTGATTGATTTAATTTTATGAGAGAAAATATTTATTGACTACTAGTTTGCTTATTGTAGAGTAGCATTTTGACTTTTCATCAATATAGGAAGATTTTATCATTCATACCTTGTTAGATACATTGAACCTATGCCTTTGTGATTTTGCATATATGCCTTGGACTATACTAGATACTGCATGTTGATGCAGCCCTTAACTTAGTCTCTAATGTGAGTGAGCAACCATTGTAGGTTACAAGCCTGAATTCATTGTTGAACTTCTCATTCCCTACAAAAATTGTAATGATATAAAATGTTCAACCCATTATAATGATGATTTGTCAATTGTTAGGAGTAATGCAACTTGTACACTATTAGAGAAACATATGAAAATATGATGAGCATTTATTGAACTATAAATACTCCTCTAGATTTGACGTTTCACTGTCTTTTGTAGATTGAAACTGAAGCTTAGAAATTCCTATTTTCTTGCAGGTCTTTCAATTGTTGGCTAATTGAAGTTGTCATATGACATAACTTGTTTGCATGAATATTCAAAATGGATGTAGTTGTCAGAAATTTCTTCTTCATCCACTAACTTGAGTTTTCTGAGCATGCCAAATTGTTCTTGAATATAACCTTTCTTTGTTTGCATTCCTACTTGTGTTTATACTTGAGGAGAAGATAGAGTTTTTATAATATCTTGATATGACTAGAAAGGGTGTGAATATACAAAATTAGGCAAATCAGCATCCATGCAAAGATAGATATGTTCTTGTTATTATTTACCTTTTCATATTAATTAACACTTACTCAAGAATCCAATAAAGTTGATTATGGAGAGCTTTTTAAGGGTTCTTTCATCATTATATCTCTTTTAGGAATTGAGTCTCTTATGGTGCTTTGAGACTATTATGCCTTTCTTAATGCAATAAGGCCTTGCATGATGCTTACTTGTTTTGCCGAAAATAATGGCTGCATCAAGGATTAGTTTATGATCAAGGATGAAAGTTTCTCTTATTTTTCTTTTTTTCTTTTTCCTCATAGCACAAATGTTGTTATTAGTTTCTAATCCTTTTTCCTGTGGTGTCTTAGATAGGTTTTCACCATGAGGACTCTATTTATTATTTTTCATTCTATAGACCTAGGCTTGCCTCCAAGGAGGTTTTCCAGTAGAGACATTTCCCAGATGCCTTAGAAAAATTTTCATCATGGGAATTTGTTATTCTCTTTCTTCTTCTTCTTCTTTTGAGATGATCAATATGTTTTTGTAGCATTGTTGCTCTCAATTAGACCAAGATGTTGCTCTTGAAACTAAACTCTTTCATGGGTATGGATTCTTGTAGAGTTTGAGTCAATGTCCATTCACCAACAAAGGCACTTTCTCTTCATCAATTGTTTTGATCTTTATTGACCCATTGTCATAGCATGCGCCAATTTGATAGCGTCCTAGCCATATTGTCCTCAAGTTACCCTTGAAATCCTTGAATATTGAGTCATATATGGCTCAATATCCTTCCATGAATATATTTGTCTTGATGTACTTATCATGCCACTTTGTTCTTTGTTTTTTTACCCTTTCAATGTGGAACAAATATTCTTGCTTCTATTTATCTAGGGCATTGAGATGTTGTAGCCTTTCTTGTTGTGCCTTGGTGAGATTCAATCCTAGTTGTAGGGATGTTCCAAGTGTTTGAATCTCAAACACTACGGGTAGAATAATTTTCTTGCCATAAAATAGCTCATAAGGTGTAATGCTATGGTATTTTTCCATGTAGTGTTACATGTCCATACACATTTTGTCAATTCGTTTATGTTGCTTAATCATATTTGTGAGGATGTTCTCAAGCTCTCTATTTTTCACTTCTACTTCACCATTTTGAGGATGACAGGTCACTGATTTCTTGTGTCTAATCTTGTATAAGATCATGATATTCTTAATGTGATTTGAGGTGAATTAAGGTCCTTGATTTGTGACAAATCCCTTGGAACTCCAAATCTTGAAAGTATGTTCTCATAGAGGAATCCATCTACCTTTTCTTTAGAATTCTCAGGCCAATGATTTCTAATGTTTGATATTATATAAGATCATGATACTCTTAATGTTATTTGAGGTGAATTAAGGTCCTTGATCCATGAAAAATCCCTTGGAACTCAAATATTGAAGGTATGTTCTCATAGAGGAATCTGTTTACCTTTTCTTCAGAATTCTTCATTAGTTTCACTTATGCCCATTTGGTCAAGTAGTCTATGCAAATTAATATATGCTCCTTATTATTGGATGGTAAATATATAGGTACCACAAAGTCTAGGCCCACTTATCGAAGGGATCTATTGTTATATGTGGTTGGAGGGGCATCACATCTCTCTTTGTACACTTTCTCATTATTTGACACTCGTCATGGTGTGATACATATGTTTCAATGTACCTATGAAGTGTAGGCCAATAGTATCCTCTCTAAAGAACCTTGTAAGTTATACTCTTTGTAGCATATGGCCTCCACAAGGTTCATCATGACAAGCATGTAGGATATCAGGGCCTCATCTTCTCTTATATAATGACTAAGTATTTGGCCTAGCCCAAGCTTGAACATATATCCCTTGATCCATGTAAATGTGGCAGCTTTTTTTATGATCTTACAATGCTCCTTGTAGTTGAAGTGCCGAGGGAAATTTATCAAGGCTAAGTAATTTGCTATATCAACAAAACATGGGGTTTGTAATGATATTGAATGAATATGATTATATAGGAAAGAGTCATCAACAAGGCTCTCCATATGCATTGTGTGTTATTATTGAGAGAAAGTATGCAACAAAATTTTATTTTCCAAGTTGATCAAGTATTGTCAAGTCAAATTCCCACAACAACAACAACCATCTGATGACTCTTCTATTGATATCGATTTTGTTCATCATGTATCTAATGACTGAGTGGTTAGAATGCACAAAGACATGATAACTGTTAATATAGTTCTATATTGATTGATGGCATAGGCAACATCAAGTAATTAGTTTTCAGTGACTGTATAGTTAATTTTCGCTCTTGACAAACTTTTGCTTATGTAATAGACAAAAAATGTCACCTTGTCTTCCTGTTGTCCAAGAAATGGTCCTAATGCTCTATCAAAAGCATCAATATGAATGTTGAATGGAATATCCCATCTAGGGCCTTGTAAATTAGGGGTTGTCATAAGTTTGTTTTGTATGATGTTAAAGGATTTTTGATAGTATGTTGTCCAACATAATTCTACCTTCTTTGAAAACAAGGTAAATAAGGTTCCAACCAACTTGCTAAAGTCCTTGATGAATCTCCTATAGTAATCTGCATGTCCTAAGAAACTCCTAATATCTTTTTGTTTATAATGTGTTTCCAAATGTTGGATGATTGTTACTTTGGATGGGTCCACTTCAATGCCACTAGGAGAAATATGATGTCCTAAGAATGTACCTTCACTCATAAGCATGAGGCACTTCTCATTGCTCAAAGATAAATTCATTTCATGGCACCTTTTCAAGACATTTTTTTTCAAATTGGCTAATGATTCTTGAAATGTATTGCCATAGATAGTGAAGTCATCCGTTAAGTGTTGGTTGTGGAGCCATATCTTCAAGTCTCATAGATGATATTGTCTTAGCCATGCACCTCAGATGTACACTCATTCCCCTACCTTGGTTTTCGGGCCCATGGTTTTGGGTAACCCGTGGTATTTTCCCATTATATCTCCCTTATAAAAGAAA
>NWUY0300005828.1:0-16219 GCA_004151065.3 Larix sibirica
TGGATCCATTGTGTATTGTTCTCGTGGCCATGATTCAACATTTTTAGATACTTCATGGATCCACATTGTACTTGATTTTGTGGCCATGCTTATATACACCTAAGCATGGGTATTCCTTCCTCGGGAAGAGAGTTTCTTGATCCTTGGTTTTTGTTTGCAGATACCTTTTCTGATATAGTCTTGTTGCACTTTGTCTAGATCCACTTATCAGGTTTCCAACCCATTTTATAATGTATTTTGGCCATCATCTTCTCTTCTAACCTCATACATTAGGGGGCATATGTTAGATCATTTTCAAACTCAATAATGATTAAACTCCCTTACACCCCTTTTGCACATCCAAAAGTGTGATAAATCCTTTAAAAAACTAATTTTTGGCTTACATGTGTGGGTTGTTTGTTAGCAACACATGTATCCACACGTTACCACTTAACATGTGTATACATCTTATAGAATGAAAATAAAATAAAATAAAGCATGTGTGGTCATACATGCGTTCCAGGTGGTTGAAGGTCGTTTCCATTCCACCTGGGCTTAGTTACACCCAACCAAACTCCCTGAACTACTTTCTCTAAGAATAAAAGCAAGCCTCAAACATGAAGAAGGGATCAATTCCATCACTATAGATACATATTGAAGGTTTGGAATTTGGAGTGCTAGGGACTTTTATAGTGCCCTTCCTCTCAGAAGTTCCTATTTTTGAGTTTCTCTTCCTTATAGAGTGAGTGGGGACTTTTATCATCCCTTTCATTCAAATATTGAATGAAGGCGCTGGTTGGAGACCTATTAGTGGTCCGGGAAGGAGGAATCTATTCCGGTGAAGGAGGCACTGCATCAAAGATTCAAGTGATTTATTGTACTTTGTTGTTGCCTCTTGATAATACAAAGAAGATCACTCTCCTTTCCCTCCCCCAAATTCTATTGTTCATTCTATTGTTTTCTTGATGTGTAGTATTTGGAAAAAGAATTGATTCTAACCTGAAAGATTAGTTTGCTTGATTAGTCATAGATTCAATGTTGATTTTTGGCCTTTTTTATTAAATCAACCAATTTTCTTTGAGGAAGGTGTATTGGTTGCCTTGTTTGTAGGTATGAGAGAGAAGTTAAGTTAAGTTGAAGTACAAGACTTGAGATTGATAAGCATCCACGAAGGATACAACTACCAAAATCCTAGTATGTTATATCTTCCTCCTCATTGAAATCTTAGTTTGACTTATTGAGTAAGAAATAAGAGTTGGTTGTCTTCGAGCCGATCTGTTTAGTGACCTTGACTCTAGTTACTAGGATAGTTTTTCCAATAATCGAACCATCCACCAAATTACTATATTTATTCACAAAACAATAAAATTATATAAATAAATAAATTATTGTATTTATTCATAAAACAAATAAAATTATATAAATAAATAAATAAATCTTCCTTTGAATCAACGTTTGAAAGAAATGAACGAGTATAACAAAACCAAACAAAATTATGCATAATTTCAATTTTAAAGTGAGAAAAAATACAACAAAATTATATAATAACTCAATATAAATATACACATTTATTGCAGTAATTTGAAAGCAAATTAAATGTTATCTTATGAACTCAAGTGGTCTATGACAAAGAAACTTCACTAACATTAATCCAAATAAACTTCATCATAAACTTCACTAACATTAATCCAAATAAACTTCAGTTATAGAGAAACTTAAATTAAATTTTAAAAGATCAAATTGAACTTGTTTACATGTGTACTAGTGTCCCATTCCCATGTTTCTTCTTCCACGCTTGAATATTTTGGTTTCGTATTTCTTCATCAGATCACTAGAGTTGTCTATTGCTGAGCCATTGGGGTCTATTCGTATAATCTTTAAAATAACTTTGGCAATAAATATGAATTAAATGAGTATATATAATAAGTTATACCTTCCAACAATGAGAGAGGGGGACAACGTGAAAGGGATGAAGTTGAAAGTATTTTGTGTGCTTCCTTGTGTTATATAATAAGTTATACCTTCCAACAATGAGAAAGGGGTATCAAGTGAAAGGGGAGGGATGAAATTGTAAGTATTTTGTGTGTTTCTATGTGATTTATGTTGTCTTCGATGTTGGGTACTATAAATGTAGAAATTTTATATTAATTTTTAAAATTGAAAATTGTAAAAAATATTTTGATTTTGTAATTGTTTTATGTGTATGTAATGTATGGTTGTTTTGAAAGTTGGGCAATATATAAATGTATACATTTTTATAGATTTTACTTTTGGAGAATGCCTGGTTGACTTTTTTTTTTAAACATTTATATTTTTTAATAATTTTAAATGATTGATAAAATTTTCAATAATTTTGAAAATATGTTTTTAATTACTCTTAAATATTTTGGATAATATATACATTTAGTTATTTAATCATTCTTTTGCTTGATGTTATTTATTAATGGCTATTCAAATTTACAATTTCATGAAAAAAGATTATGGGAAGTAGGAATAATATATAGTTTAAGTGTACAAAGAATAGGTTATTTACATTTAATACATTGTATGATTTTATGACACTCTTTTGCATTATTAAGGGGCAATTGTTAGTTAATACTATGACTCTATGAGTTTCTCAATCGTTTAAAAAATGAAAAAAATACAACATAATTGGAAAACAAACTCTAACACAAACATGAATGAAAAGAATCATTAGATTGAATTTCATGATTCAATCTAATATGTTTGAGTGACTAAGTTCTCTCATCGATTTTATCTATGTATGTGTGTGTTTTCACATGTTGTATATTCTTTATACCATATTCCATAATTTCTTTATATTGATGTTTTTAACTTGCTTTTAAAACTAATCCCAATTGACTTTTCAAAATGGGATTCCATAGTGTTACACCCAAGATTGTCCGTAGCATGCCTTTCAAGATGTACTAGAGTGAGGGGGTCTTTTGCATTGTAAAAGGCCAAGTCTGGGATTTCTTATGTCAAAGTACTAGTTTAGTGGGGCTCAAGACCCTTGTTTTGGTCATGGTAGGTCCTCTTGCTTCCCATTTCAAGGAGTGTTGGCCTAGTGGCTCTGCTAAATACCCCTTGAAGGGTGGAAGTCCCTCATCATGTTGGGCATTTATGCCCTAGGTAGGTGTCTGGTGCACCTTGGGATGAACCCATCATGACACATGGCTCAAGGGATCCTAAACACACTTGTATTTATGCTATGTAGAGGTGATTGCGCATGTAAGGGTTGTCATACTTGCTTTAGCACACCTCATCTATGCCCTCTTAGACCTCTCTTTTTTATGTCTTACCCCCCTTGGTTTGCATATCCAAAAATGATGATGACGTCATCTTTGAAGAAATCCTTACCTTGTTAAAAAGGAGGACGTTGAGGGAAAAACACTTTGTTGGGGTTATTTGGGGCATGGCGTCCTCCTTTAGGCTCAACATCTCACTTGGTTGAATCCCTTTGCATAATTTTATTGTTATTTCATGCCATTTTGTGGTTTAGTCCACAGATTGTGGGTGATATACCCTAATTTTGAAATATTTTATCTTTTAGTAAGGTAGGCTCTAAAGTTAAAGAGGCTAGGTTGCTCTATA
Source organism: Larix sibirica (assembly GCA_004151065.3). Taxonomy (NCBI): domain Eukaryota; kingdom Viridiplantae; phylum Streptophyta; class Pinopsida; order Pinales; family Pinaceae; genus Larix; species Larix sibirica. Next base: position 3,574 of record NWUY0300005828.1, read on the forward strand.
TAAATAAAGAGAACCTCCCTCTTAATTGTAACAAGACAACAGTTCAAGTATGAGCATTTTACTTTTTTCTCTTGGTATACTTGAGTCTCCAAGATTAGCGCACTTCTCTTTTTGGAATGATTCTCTTGTGATGAATGATGAATGATGATGTTCTGGGGTTTGCTATCTCTCTCAAGGTTGATTCGTGTGAATGGTTGTGATAATTCAAGGCTAAGGAAGGACTTAATATTTCTCTTGCTCTTTTCTTGGTGGATGTTGGTAAGATATTTCAATTTTCTTGTTTGGAATTTTCCTTGTGTACTTGAGCAAGGTGAATTAGGGTTTTTTTTAGCATCTTTTTAATCTTGTTTGAAGGAGAATTTCCTCTTGAAGGAGCTCTCCATAACTAGGCCTTGGAATTCATTATTGGCCCTAATTAGGCTAATACTACTTTAACTTATCTAGAGTTACTAGTCTTTTCCCTAATTTAATTTCCATATCGAGAAGGGACATTAACCTTGATATATTGTTTCCCTGGGTAAAGGATAAGGTCTAACCGCTTCTCTTCTTCAATCTTTTATCAAATTTATGCCATTTATATTTTTGAAAATACAAAAAAGTATAATATTGTGAAAACTCTAAAAATATAAAAAAAATCATATCTCAAAAAATATTGTATCATTAAAGATTATACTCCGATGGAAAAGTGTGTCCCTTTAGGTTTTTTGGTGAATCTTCGAGGACGTCACCTTCTTCTGTTTGATTTGTGAGATTTACCATTGTTGTGTTAGCTCTTGTGCAATTTTTAGATCTGATATAATAGGTACATTTGTAAAATCATCAAGTTTTGAAGACCTAAAAGAGCTGGAATAAGGCCTAGGTTCGACCCTTGGAGGGTTGAGCATCTATTGGAAGAGTTTAAGCGGGTCCACCATCTATTTTAATGGTTGGTTAGGGATTAAATTAAACCTAGTTAAGCACTTTCAATCTGATTTAGAGCCTCCGATTTTACTCTCTTGAGGTATATCCTTACCCTAATACTCAAGGTACATCTTGTATGGTAAGTTGGTGAAGGTTTGGTTGGTTTTTCATTTATTTCTAAAGTGTTAGTGGTTGTTGTTATGTCATAACAACAGTAAAATATTGAAGTTGTTGGTATTGAAATCGATAATAAAGTATTAAAACTCGTACCCTCTGCTAGTGTCATATATGTGTGCTTCATTGTTTTGACCCCATAAGGAACTGGTATTAATCAAGAGGTTGCTTGTGAAAGGTATTTGTCTTGTGTTTGAGTGGTTTACATATATCGTTCACTGAAGTTAGGGTCTCCCCCTTGGTCTTAGAATTTGACCGAAAGTGTTGAGAAGATGGGTGATGGTGACATTGGGTGCTAGCTTCTCCCGTGCTTACCCCTCATAGCACTGGGATCTATGACCTTGATCAAAGGTGCTAATTTAAGCGGTAACACATAGCATTTCAAATATCTTATGGTCCATTTCAAGATTATATGCAAATTGATAATTCAATCATAACATTATTAGGGCTTCCTATTACCCAACATTATTCAACCCCCAAAGATAAGGTGGTTCACTGGCCATTTATGATTCAATATGAAACTTTTGTGGTGTGAGGAGGTCTATTAGAGCTATGCCATGGTTTTGAAGAGATACTAAGGTATAATAATTGGAATTATTTTTACAAATTTGGGATAAAATTGAAGTGCATAATTTGGAAGTATAGGAGTAATTAAAAAAACTAAAGATACCATTGAACGTGTTGTTATTGTGCTTAAAATTAAAGATGGTGTGTTTGGTATCAAAACCTCTAATCTTTTGTTGGAATGATAATATGTTATTATTGCTATTGGACTTGGAATTATTGAAATTATCATAAGAAGTGGAATTCACGATGCCAACATTAGAATTTTTGGTATAGCCATAGCGGTGTTGTGAAATCTAGCCAGTCATGTAGATATTGGTTTCACCTTTTTTTCTTTAACTATTTGTTACACACTTGTTATCATTTTGTCCAAGTCCTTGATTGTGGGTTTTTATTCTAAACCCACCTGTGGAGCTTCCTTATGTTTGGTCCAAGGAATGCATATTATGTAAATACTAAAAGTTTTTGTTTCATGCAAAAAGATTTGCAACTTGGTTAGGAGTATGGTACTACACTTTTTGTTTGTGTTGATGATTTTGATAGATTGTTGATAATTTCAAACTCTATATTATGTGCCTTATCTTTGAAGTTTGTAAACAATAAAATTCAAATATCTAACATTGTTGATTTTCTAATGCGTCATATTGTTTTGTTTCGCACCACTCAATAATAAAACAAAATATCATATGCTAGAAAAACAATATCTTATATCTATAAAAATTATCTATGTGTGCTTGCTTTGTTTCGCACCACTCAATAATAAAACAAAATATCATATGCTACAAAAACAATATCTTATATCTATAAAAATTATCTATGTGTGCTTGCTCATGCTTGAGTTAGTGAATTATAGGTGATAAAAAATCTCCACACTAACTTTTGTCTTGAGTTGTTCAATCTTTTATTAGATAATGAATTAGGGTTTTACCGAAAGATTTAATCTTGGATGCAATGTAAGTTATCTTTAGCATCTTGTATTATACTTTTAAGTCTCCAAATTACTAACCTTTTCCAAATAGTACCTTTTCACTATAGTAGTTCATCCAAATATTTAAGGTCAACATACAAGTTAAGCATCCATTTTTCATATATTTAATGAAATAGTTTTTGAAACTTAGGATTTGGTTTTGACCTAGATTCTCAAACACGGTGAATCTTTCAATTTGAGCCCCAACTCTCCCAATTACTCTATTGTTTTTTCTATCGAACTTAAATTATTTGAGATGTGTTGGGTGTTAATTTCAAAAATTGGAGATCTAATGGTAGAGGATGATTCTTTCTTTAGAAGTTTATTATTGTGTCTAGTCAAGGAAATTATCTCATTCCTCATCATGTATCTATATTACCACAATCCATATAAAAAATTTAGATATTTTCCTTTTTCAATCTTAAACATAGTGGAGTACAATACACACATACTGGGATCATTTATAGTGTTAACACTGAGTATGCTATCTAGAATGCCAAAATATTTGTCATATAAAGGTTTTGTTTAGACCTTGTTGCCCATTTTTTTATAGGTTTATCTCTAATCACTATCATTTTCCTAAGTTTCATAATGCTTAAGGAATTGAAACAATTAAGGATTTAGCATCACTCATGAGTCCTCATTCCTAGACCAAGACTGATTGTTCATATTGGGAAACTTGGATATGCCCTTCTTATGTTTCATAAGCATGTTATTTGACATTTGGTGTGGCTATTGAGTTTTGGTTGGTGTCCTATTTAATGTCATTGGTTTTTTCATGACTAGATTTGTCTACCTTATTTTTCTTTGATTTCTTTAACTTCTTTGTTTTTTCCCCTTGAGAGCATGGGGTTTTATGTTCCTTAACTTGTCTTCATCTTTATATCCACCGTCCTCACCATTCCTAATAATATTTCTACTCCAATTATTTGTTCAGGTTTGGATGATGGTTCTAGCATAATAATATAGTCATGGGAATTTCATGTTGTATTTGTCAAGTTTGTATTCTATGTAGGGCATTGGACTGAGCATTAATCCTAACTTCATGCATTTATACTCAAATTGATTAGGTTAGGCGGGGGAGTAGTTTCTTATGGGGAAAGAAACAAACTCTACTAGGTAGTTAGCTTCAAATGACTTAATTAGACAAGAGTTTGAGAGGATTTGAGCTTCAACCATCTTTATGTTCTTTTTCAGAATAAAGGTTAAAATTTTGATGTTAAAAAGTTGTGTCCAAATCATATAATGGAGAGATATAAACATTATGGAGGACCAAATGTTTGGAGAGTTTCCTATCTCTTAATAGTTTTTGAAGATAGAGTTATAAAAAAAATATGTTCGTTAAGGAAGATTCCACTTATCTAGAAGTCAAGTCGATTACAACCTCTTTGGTTGCTTGGCACAAGGAAGAGATGAACCACACATCGCATGCTACTATGTCCAATGTGGTGAAAGGGGAATAAGGATATGCAAGTGATGTGTGCGTAAGTCCTCTTAGGACTACCTAATTTGGGTATCTCCCTCCCTCAACTCCTTGGAGAGTTGAAAAGGCCAAGAAGTGTGTATGTGTGTGGTGAATGTGAATAATTGTCTTGCTATTTTTTTGGACCAAAAAATTGATGAGAACTAAAAACAAGTTATTTTCTCCCTTATAAGCTCAAAAAATGAAATAGATTGGTTACCGGGGTCCATTGGAACTTAGAACAACTTAACTAGTGGTTTGTTTATGTAATTATTCACTAAATTGAGTAAAATAGACACCTAACAACTACAACCACGTCATTTAGTATAAATGGAAGATTTGGGAAACAAATAGTACTGATGCAAACAACAAGTCGTGTGCACTAAAATGGGCTTGGAAATGAGACCCAAATTTCCTAGAAAGTACATTGGACAAGTTAGAAGTAAACTTGGGTTGATTTTCGTGGATATAGGAATTAAAACTATCCCACTAATAAGTTCTTACAACCATACTAAAAAGAGTAATGAGGCTATAAAACACTTTTGAAAATTATAATTATAATTTTCTAATGATTCCAGCATGGTTTTGGATCAATTTTAGAGCTAGAAATTGAATTTTCTAAACAAAAAGAGTTTAAGACAACCCTTTTTTGAGTTGTTTTAATGAATTTGGTAGGTAATGGGTGGTTTGATAGAATGTTGACTCCTTAATCATGTAAGTTTTATGATATTTTACCTTAGTTAATCATGTAATCAAGGATACCATATTGTTTTAAAGGTCCTCCCATTCAAAATCATAACTTGTTATTAAAAGAGTGAGTTGTAGTACATCACATGGTTAGAACAATGAGGGCCCCATGAAGTTCATAGAAAGAGGGATTTCCGCCTTCTTGTCACTAGTGGTTTTGAGATCTTAAATATGTCTGGATGGAAGAATTATGCATGGACAAATGAAGAGATCCAAGAATACCCCTTCCCTCCTCCCTCGCCAATGAGGGATTTTAGTTGGGATCACCCAAGTAGAGTAGTATTCCAACCTAGGCTAAACTAATCAATGTTAGAACTATCAAATTCAATAAGAGACCAACTTCAACAAAGAACCACTCAATTGATACAAATAAAGAGCATGCTTATAAGGGACCCCTGAGGAGGATTCCCTCGCTTTGACTCTCAAGGTTTTACAAATTGACATTGTAAAACATAATTAAATACCAAGCCATCCACGTGGCAAGATCATGATTTGCTTTAACAAGTGTGTTTCTTGATCAATAGAATTGAAACTCCCTATGATATATATATATATATATATATATATATATCAATTTAGGTTCTAGATGATAGTTTTATGGANTGGAACATATCTCTGCTTTGTTTTTTTTGGGGGGGGAGTTTTTGAATTTCATGCACAATCCCTTTAGGGGGGGAACTTGAAACTGAGAAATTGGCACAAATTATGTAACTAAAGGTTAGTATCAGTTCACCTCCCTTCTAAAATTGAATTAAACTATAGTAGGTATGAAGGAAGGTAAAAATAAATAAAAATAACTCCATACACTTGGATGAGAGCAAGCCAAGTTGCAACAATCTGCATAGGGAGTTCAACAATCTATGTTGCAACAATCTGCACAGGGAATTGCAACATTCATAAAATCATTGGAAGCCATGGCTTCTTGACCTGCGAGCAAGGTGTTATGGATTTGAGCCACGAGGGAGGTGTTCCACCACCCCAAATTGATGAAGTTGTCATCTTCCAGGAACTAGTTTCTTCCCTCAAATATTCTACAAAGAAACACCCATCAAAATTTGTCAAATGTTTGGAGGACATACCTAAAGTTCCTCTACTGCAAAGATGTTTTCGATCAATGGAAATAACTCTCTTAGGATGAGGTTTAATTGGAAAATTTATGGGAATTTGGCCATCTCCCAAAATTATGGCTACCTGGGTCCAAAATAAATGGGTTGTGATTATCTAAGGTAAACTATCCCATTTCTTTTGTGGCCAAGGTTTTATGCTTTCCTTTTCGAGCGCAAAGCACACATGGATCTGATCTTTAGAAGTGGCTCTTACTTTCATGGGAACATATGAATGTACTTAAATAGATGGACCCCAGATTTCAATCCAGATATGGACGTCCCTTCTATAGTTCCGTTCTAGGTTAGACTCCATCACCTTCCACTCCATTGTTGGTGATGTGATTCCTTGTGCGACATCGACAATTATTTGGGAAAATACATCGACAAACCTAAGCCAGGATCTCTGTCAAAGTAGATCTTGAAAAAGGGATTCTTGAAGTTGTGCTTCTCACCCTCTATAATTGGATACACCTTTAGAGTTAGACGATGAACATTTGTCGTTCAAGTGAAAATCATGTCATGAATACAACCACTTCACAAAAAATTGCAAGATGAATCAGGGAAACAACTCAACCTCAATAAACAAGGAATATCAATGGCAAGCAGTGGAAAACAAATCTCTCTAATGACAAGCATCAAGGGCCTCCTAGAGTGTCGACTCCATCGACCTCAACCCCTTTTGCCCCTTCCTCCTCTTCACAACCATTGTCAACCCCCTCCAAGAACCTCAATAGAAAAAATATATCGCATTCCTCCTATGTCGTAATTGTCCAAGGCTCTCCCCCCCCGAGTCTAACTCATACCCTAATCCATCTTAATCAGTATGAGGCCTTGCATTAAGAAAAAAACATCATTGAAGAATTAGTAGTAACAATCCAACTTGGTGATCCTTTGAACCAATATCGACCCTTTGTCGATTGACCTATGCCATCCCACTCCCTTTTTGATGATGACGAGATCTCGGATCGTCAAGATGAGATTGAAAACCATCCTAAAAATCCATCACAATTTCATATTTTAACTTGAAGAAAGGCCCTTTCCCAAACTAGAGAAGAAGAGAAAGAAAGGATTGTTAAAGAGGATTGTCGTCCAAAAAATACAGGACATAGATCAACAAAGGAAAAGCAAGAAGAAGAAGCAAACATAGATAATATTCTCAGCAATCAAATCATCATTGAAAAGTCAATAGGAAGTAGCAATATGGGAAACACCATCAAAGACACAGGAGCCAAATCCCCCTTGTTGGATCTGAGCAACACTCTAAAGAACCCCAGAGCTAAGGCCTCATCACAAGGGGGTAGGATCTAAACCCAATCAATCCAAATGATGAAAAATTTCTCCTGGAACTGCCACAAGTGGGGAGAAAACAAAATGAAAAATCACTCAAAGATCTAGTCAATCTCAAGAAATCAAAGATCCTCCTTCTCCAGGAAACAAAACCTAAGGCAGAAGAAATGGTTACAATTTCCTAAAAGAAGTGGAAAAACTTTGATGGAATTGAGGTAAGCTCAAAGGGAGCCTCAATAGGACTATGCACCCTTTGGGACTGCAACACCTTCTCGCTCACCTTTCAAAACCAAACACAACACTGGCTTCTCATAGCCTTGCAAAAGCAACATCCAAGCATCATGTATCATATTTTCAATATTTTCATGCCCATGCATCATTTTGAAAAAACTAAATTTGTTGGAATTCTTTATAGGAACCCATTGGATCCAAGGTCACCAAGAATAAAATTGTTTCCGACAACTTCAATCCTGTCCTCAACACCAAAGAAAAAAGAGGTGGGAACCCCATATGTGATCCATTCAAGGAGAAAATGGAAGATTTAATCTCTGACTAGGACCTTGGCAATGCCAAATGCCTATGAGGATGCTATACCTAGTCCAACAAAAGGGTGGTTCATGGAAACATTGATTCCCACCTTGATAGATTCATAATCCATGATAATCTCTTCCTTAGTTACCTATACATTACCTCTCATATTTTATCCTCAAGAATATCTGACCACAAACCCATCTCCTTGATTTTTCAATAGCTTCCCAATCTTGTCCCTATTCCTTTCTATTTCCCCAAGCCCTCACTCTAATCTCCCTTAAATGGTCCAAACCCATCTTCCGATCTCCTAACTTCAAAACCCTCCTTCCCCACCCTAAAAAAGGATAAAAAATATCTCTTAAGAAGCCTTGAAAAATTGCAGGAAGAAATGGAGACAAATCAAATAATCGAACATCACCAAATAGAGGATAAATCTTTGTAGGTTGTTCAAGGCCCAATGATTGGAAGAACATTGGTGGCTAAAATCAAGAATTTTGTGGCTTGAACCTAGAAATAAGAACACATCCCCCTTTCATTGTCAATCAAAGGTAGAGAGCACATGAATAAGGTCAAGAAAATCACCCTTTCAGATGGAAAAAAATATCTTATCACACTGAAATAAAAATTGTAGCGAGCATCCATTTCAGCTCGCTTTACATGGAGGTTGGGGATGGGGATACTACTACCTCTGTGGCAGTGTTGGAAAACATACCTCATTCAATCTCAAATGCAACCAACTCTTCACTTATAAAATACACAAAGGAGCAAGATATTATTGATTCCATATGGGGACTAGCCCTTGATAAAGCCCCTGGCCCTGATGGATTTACTATTCACTTTTTTAGAGACTACTAGAAGATTGTGAAACTAGATCTGATAAAAATGATGCTCTACATCCAAAAGAAGGGAAAAGTGGGTGGTGGAACCAACTCCTCTTTCCTTACCCTAACTCCAAAGGAAGCCAATCCCACCACTTTTGCAAGATTCCGGCCAATCTCCCTTTGCAACTCTACCTAAACAAATTTCACCAAAATCATGGAAAATAACCTAAAAAAGGGATTATGCCCATGATCATTTCCGAAAATGAAGGGGGATTCATGCAAAAAGGACAAATAGTTGACTATATTTTATTGGTTCAAGAGGTGATCCACTCCAACAAAGACCGCAAGGACAAAGGGATGCTAATAAATATTGACATGGCCAACTCCTTTAACCAGCTAAGACATTCATTTCTCTTCAATGCCATGCATAAGTTTGTTTTTTATGCAAATTTTATAGATTTTATCAAAGATTGCATCTCGAATCCTTGGATTTCTCCTCTTGTCAATGGCTACCCCACCTCCTTCTTTAAATCAAGTAGAGGTCTCAAGCAAGGATTCCCTTTGTCCCCTCTTTTGTACATCATCATGGAGGAATATCTAAGCAGAAAGCTCGAGAAAGAAATATTAAGTGAGAATCTTCCGGTCAGATCTATAACAAGAGTAAAATCCATGAACCACTCTTAGTTTGCATATGGCACCATTATGCTTGGAGGAAGCTCAAATATCATGGAAACTAGCTTCTGAGAGGTTCTTGATCTCTTTTGTGAGGCCTCCAACGGAGAAATAAATAAGGGGAAAAGTATGATTTATGCTTGGAAGACATGTCCTACCTCCCTCTATGAAATAGCAAGAATCTGCGTTTCCAGATCACAAATTCCTAATGCAACTTCAAGTATATTGGGATACCCATTTCCTTGCATGCACCTTCCTCCCAGATTTGGTTGGATATTATCAAAAAAATCAAAGGGAATTTTCACCAATGGGGAGCACATTGGCTCAATCCAGTGGGCATAATTGTCCTAATAAAACGTGTCCTAAGAGCCTTGCGAATATACAAATTTTCAACATTGCTCGCTCCAAAAGGAATCATGGCCCAGATAACAAAAGAGATCAAGAAATTTCTCTAGCAGGGGGGGAAACCAATACCAAAAAATGTCATCTGGTCAATTGAAACACTGTAAGAGAGCCAAAATACTAAGGACTTGGGATTAAAGATCAACCCTTAATGAATATTGTGATTGTTGAAAGACTCATTTGGTTCCTACTCACATGAAAGATGGAATGGTGGAAGAGAGCTCTCTTTAAAAAATACTTCTATGGTATGAGAAAGAGACGCATGGACAATGAGCTTTTGGCAAGTGTAGGATCACACATTTGGAAAATGTTGAAGGTTGTAGCTCCATTAATTCAATCCAAACTCACTTGGATTCTAGGAAATGGAAAAGAAATCAAAGTTTGGACTTATAGTATCCTTGGAAAGCCTCCCCTTTCCCAAAACCAAGATCATTTTTCACTCATATATTGGATGGAGGGTGAAAATATGCAAACTCTACATGACATCTCCAATTAAACAAAAGATAGAACGCGATGGATAGGCTGGGTTTTGGACACCCCCCATCTCAACAAACTTTCCTCTAATTACCTCTTAGCCCTATCTGGATGTGCTATGATCAATCACAACTTAGATTTCATAGGATGAGGCAATTTTGGATACACAGTAAAACATGGATATGAAAGAGATCTACACTCCATCACCCTTCCTCGATGCTCCATAATGTGGGAAAAAGTCTGACATGGAGATTTCCTCCCCAAGGTTAATACTTTCTACTGGGTCCTAGCTCATGAAAATTCCCTAACAACAGACAACCTTAGGAAAAGAGGCATTCAAGGTCCTTATTGGTGTTTCCTCTTCCAATCGAGTGATGAAATTCAAAACCACCTCTTTTTTATTGCCCATATACCAAGATGGTATGGAATTAGGAATTTTTGGAAATTAGGGACATGATGATCCCACCAACTAGCTAGATATAAATGCTCAATGTTTGGCATAAACATTATACTAGAATCTTCAAGAGTAATCCCCTTCTCAAAAGAGCATGGTAATCACCGCCTAAATTAATTTTTCAAAAGGTTTGTCTAGCCAAAAATAAGTTCATATTCATGTAAAAGAAATATCACCAAAGGAAAATTGCAGCTAAATCCAAATATCTATTGGTGGAAAGTCTAAGTGCTAAAGGAATCAGTGACCGTTCCCAACACTATCTTTATGGCATGGAAAAAAGTTGGATGGAAGACTTCATACCTTTTGTGATGACAGTAAAAAAATACCCCCCCCCCAAACCAGGCTTCTCCCTATAACGGAAAATCATACTTGAGGGTTCTAACTTCACAATCTGGTAGAAGAATAAAAAAATCACATTATGTTCTTCGATGGGGCCTCCAAGAACAATCTAGGGGCGGTAGGTGTTAGGGGGGTGATTTATGACCCCGATGGACAAAGGAAGCAATTCTACAAGTGGGGGAATTAGAATTGGCTCTAACAATCAAGATGAAGCACTCTCTCTCCTCTAAGGGCTTAAACAAGCTTCTTCCTTGTACATTAACAACCTCACTGCAATAAGATACTTGGTGATAATCATCAAGCAAATGCACCATTTTAAGTCTCCCAAAAACACCAAACTTGCGGGGATCACTACCATAATCCAACAAGAAGCCACTTTGTTCTCCGAGATCAAATTTTTTAATGTCCTAAGGGCTAATAACCCAATGACAAATGAACATGCAAATAATGCCACCAAGCTTAAGCATGGCGAATTACAACTCATGGCGAAAAAGGGGCTCCTTTGTCACATCGCCTAAGTTTGCAATGTGTTTACCTAACAAGCCACATGACATAATAATGGCTATAGAAAAAATTTCAATACACAACCTAGTTGCATCAATATTCATAGCGAGTTGTAGCAAGTCCCGTTGCAGCATTCCGCACAAGGAGTTGTAGCAATCTACACAGGGAGGCATTTCAATGTGAAAAATCTATGGGCACATCTTCACTATAGATCATTGGAATGCCCAACCCACCAAGAAAAAACCAAAAAATAAATACATGGTATTTTTCAAGGTGTTAAGGCATCATGAAGAGTTAATGAATGATGTTCAGGGAGGTAATAAAATAGAAATCAACATATTCAGAAACTTGGGTTCAAATATGAACAAAAATGTAGATAGGATGGACCCAGACAACACCAATAGCCATGAAGATATCAACAGTAAAACTATCCTCCTTTAATAAATATCTAAATGTAATGTAAATGTAGTTTATATTTAGGATTTTTTTGTTGCAATTACACTAGCAGCTTCTTTAGAATTTTCTCTGTGCAGGAAAATGAAGTTTTTTGGAAAAATTTGTTGAATTCCAAGTCTAAGGCAATATGCCAAACCAATTTTTTCTCCTTTTCATTTCTCCTATTGAACAGTTTGGCTGCAACGTTTGTTAATACAAATCTATCCGTTCTTGTTTTTAAAAAAATGAAGGAAGGTAAACCTATCCATCATGCAATCATAGGGTTACTTATATTTAGCCTTCAAATTGGGTGTCACGGCAATTGTGACGTTCAAATAAATAAAATAAAAACATAACTACACTACACAACCAAGGAATGGTGTTGAAGTTCTTTGTAGGTTGCATAGCCACCATATGAAAAGGGAGCTTCAACTAATTCCTTGGTTAATTGTCTAGAAACCATTTAACAAGTAAGGAAGAAAAATACAAATGATATATGACAATGAAACTAATTTAATACTAGTGAGCTGAAAATGAATGAAAATGCAAGCTTCTTGTTTAGAAATTGAATACGAAAGTAACAATGATGTGTGTGCATACATTCCAAAACTAATTAAGTACAAAGAAACAAAAAGAACAATGGAATGGTTTTTTACTTGGATGTATTAATATTTTTTGGATGTTGACCTACCAAATGCTTTGCCTCAAACATGTCTTCAAGTGTTCCATGCTTAGAGAAGGCTTTCATGTTAGCAACATCCCTAAATGTTGGAAAATTACCCCCTATATTGTGGCTCATTACATATT
>NWUY0300005828.1:46874-68736 GCA_004151065.3 Larix sibirica
ATCCGTAGATAGAGAAAAATTCATGAAGCAAAAACACTAACTATGGACTAATTTCAAGATTGCGTTATTTTTTCTATTCTCATTACACTTGTAATGAAACATATCCTCCATATTCTCAGCTATACATACAAAATATGAATATGTGTTTATAAGTCTTGCAAGTTGTTCCAATACCATCTACTAAAATAAAAGACTTACTCTACAAGCTCTATTGAAACCTTTTATTAGAATTGTGGAATGGGAATGCAACTATTGCACTGGCCAATCAAACCCCAAATAATATAGTGTAAACTGTAAATGCATGGTTATAACAAGAGCCACATGGTAGTAATGTCCCTGCACTATTTTCAAATAGAATTTTAAAAACAACGTCAAGTGTATAAGTTATTTGGGGAATTTCAATTTTCAGTGAATCAAGGAGAGAGTGTCGTGTGATTAAGGATACTAGTTTTTTTATTTCTTTTTTTCTAAAAATGTTCATGAGCCTGCGGTTGCAGAGGCCGCCGTTTGATACCAGCCAGGGTTTCTAGCTTCCTCAGACCTGTGCCTTGCTACACACCCTGCATCTCCCCTGTCCCGTCGGGATCCCTAGCCCTAACATGCACACGTGGATTCTAAGAGGGGAGGGGTAGATGTCCCTTCCCAAAGAGCCCCTCCTTGTATGCCTAGTATGTCAGGTTCAGCCCTGAAACACCCGTCTGCCGCAACACTAAAAATTGGCTCTGAGGAAATCCCAATCCCTGACAGTGAAACGCCTCAAGTCACTTCTGACTCGCCTCATAAGCCCCCTTTGGACATTAGCACTCCGAAAACTCGCACCTGCATATCTCGGACAGCTGCCAGACCTAGCACGACCCTCCCTGTAGAGAGAATAAATGCCCGCTTGCAGTATCTAGGAGATCATGCTCTAATCGACAAATTTATCGGCATTTGGCCCACTGAGAAAACCCTAAGAGGTTGGATCGCTACAAAATGGAAACCTAAATCCCATTTCGACCTACAACTTGTCTCTAAAGGATTATTTACTATTATTTTCAATCATCTGGAAGACAAGACCATAATAGAAGATGGGGGACCCTATTTCTTTAACTTTGCGAGTTTGTATCTGAAGAACTGGACCGAACGCTTCTGCCCAGAAAAAGAAGACTTCACCTGGGCTCTGGTATGGATTAGAATGTATTCCCTCCCTCAAGGATACTGGGATGAGGAAATGCTGAAGGATATCGACAACACCCTTGGAAGCTATGTGCGCTCGGTGGACCAAACAAAGCTTAATAAATACACCTCCTATGTGTGGATTTGTGTATACATGCACATTACGAAATCCCTTTCATATGCTATTAATATCATCCATGATGACTCCGACTAGATCCAGCCTCTAGATTATGAACATGTTCCCTTCAGATGCCGCAAATGTCACGAGCATGGTCACCTGTACCGGGATTTCCCCATGAACAAACCTGTCAAGGATTTGAAAGAAGAAGATAGAGACGTCGAAGGATTCCAGAGGCCAGGAAAAAAACGGTGACAAGGACGAAATCCTAATGGGTACAAACAAAAAGCGGACATCCCCACCACTAGTAACATCTTCAAGATCTTGGACAGCCAATCAGAAGACTTAGCAGAAGATCCTAGTTCTTAGAAACCGACACAAGAGCAACAATCCAAGTGCAACAAACCGATTTAGGTATCACTACTTCTCATACTTAGCCTCAACCAATGGGTTCCGCTGACTTATACGGTAATCTCTCTCATTCAAAAGAAAACCCTCATTTCCATTCTAAAGATTTTGTCCCTAAAATCTTAATGGATGAAGAAATGTCTGAGATAGAATTTGGGGAACTCGACCTCCTAGGGTTAGAATATGGATGCACTATAAAAGAGTTCAGTTCCATTCCAGCGTGCCAAATCCATCTTGTCAAAGAGGCCTTGGAAAAATCCAAAGCGCAGAAATGACTCGGAATCCTCAGCCTAATGCAAAAAGACAAGCAAAAAATCATACGGGACAATAAGAAACGAGGACGAAAAATCTGACTTGCAAAGAATAAATATGTTGGGCACCCATCTGGTAGAATAAGGGCAATATGCCCAACTAACGGAATTCTTCCCCTCCCTATCCCCCAGTTCTCAATGAATATTATATCCTAGAATGTTATAGGCCTTAATGGACTCACCAAACGAAGAATGCTGAAAAGAAAAATTCAGCAAGATAATCCCACTGTACTTTTCATTCAGGAAACAAAGTGCTCTTCTGAAACCCTCCACCAGATTATGGAAAAATTTGGAAAGGGTGCCAAACCATGGCTATAGACGCAACTGGAGTAGCTGGGGGAATTGCCACTTCCTAGAACCCATCTGACATTGTACTCAGTGATTCCGCAGCTAGTGCCCACACTATTTCTGCCTCCTTCCACATCCTTGGTTCCAGTATCCATGGTCACCTCCTAAATGTGTACAGTCCTCAACCCCCAGCTATCAAGCTTCGGCTCTTGCATTTCATGAATTGGTTCTCTTCATTCCACCTAGATTCCCCTCTTATCATTGGGGGAGATTTCAACATGATCACTACCCTTGGAGAAAAAAAAGGAGGGCTGAAAGTTCTATCCGTCAAAGATCAACTCTTCAAGGCTACTATCGATGACTGCAGAATGGTGGATCTTCAACCATCCTCTAGCTACTTCACTTGGAACAATTGAAGAGGCAGGGTGCATCAAATTTCCAAGCTATTAGACCGCTTCCTGGTCTCAGAAGACATCCTTCATGCTAGTGGGATTATCACCTCCTCTGTTATCTCCACGGAAGGCTCCAATCATTGGCCCATCGACCTCACCTGGAAAAGCATTGGAGAGCGTCTCCATTGCCCCTTTCATTTTGAGAAATTTTGGCTCTCCCACCCTTCCTTCATGGACTTTATGAGCCTCTGGTGGACCGAAATGCAGTTTGAAGGAAAGACCAAAATGGAAACCATGCAACAAAAACTCAAACTAATCAAGGCCAAACTCAGGCACTGGAATCACACTACCTTCAGAGACATTTTCAAAGATAAAAGAAGCATTGAGGAAAAACTCAAATCCCTCCAGCGCTCCATTATGACTGAGGGGCTTACTGAGGAGTGGAAGCTCAAAGAAAAGGATCTTATGGTTAAAGTAAATAATCATTGTCAGCAAGAGGAAACCCTCTGGAAGTGGAAATCTTGGGTATCTTGGTTGAAGGAAGGGGATCGTAACATAACTTTATTCCACCGGTCCATGATTCAGCACAGGATGCATAACCACATCACCAAACTCAAGACGAATGCAAGGGAAGTCCTTAAAGAACGAGCCGACATTGCGTAGGAGCTGACTGGGCTCTATCTGGACCTCCTTTCAGAACTTGCTGCCTCCAGAGCAGATGCAATCGTGAAGGTTACCTAACACATCCCAACAATCATCACTGCAGAGAACAATGCCTCCCTCATGCAACCCGTCACTCTTCAGGAAGTCGATTTTGCAGTGAATCAGATGGCAAAGGGAAAGGCGCCTGGTCCGAATGGCTTCACCATTAATTTATTTCACCATTGTTGTAACTTGCTAAAGCTCGAAGTTCTGGAGGTGGTGGAGGAATCATGACAAAAGTAATGGGTCCTTCCTTCTCTCAACGCCACTCACCTCACCCCGGTTCCCAAAGAAAATGGAGCCTCGCATCCTGGTAAGTTCAGACTCATCTCCCTTTGTAATGTCATCTATAAAATCATCTCCAAAGCGGTCACTAACCACCTCAAACCACTACTACCGCTGCTCATCTCTCCTGAACAAACAGGCTATGTCGAATGGAGACAATATTGGATGACATTATCCTTGCACATGAAATAACCCACTCTCTAATGTTTAATCGTATCCCTGGTATGCTCCTAAAACTGGATCTTTCCAAAGCCTTTGACAAGCTTAGCTGGGAATTTATAAGGAAAGTGCTTCTAGCCTTTGGATTCAGCTAGGAGTGGACTCGTTGGATCTCTTCCATTACCAACTCAGCCTTCTTCTCTATCCTTGTTAACGAGTCCCCCTCAGCTAACTTCACCCCCTCTTGTGGCATCTGTCAAGGCGAACCCCTCTTTCCGTTTCTCTTCATCCTCATGGCTGAAGGTCTGGGAAGACTTATCCAAGACGTTGTCGCTTTAGGTTCCCTGCGTGGCCTCTCCCTTAACGGAGGAAACCCCACTGCCTATCAATAATTTGTAGATGACAACCTCCTCTTTGGTCACCCCTCATTCCAAGAAGCTCGCTCCATTCGAGATATCCTTCACAATTTCTCTGAAACCTCGGGAACCACCATTAACTTGGAAAAATCTCATATTTTCTTTTTCAACACTGATTCCATCACCAAACGCAATGTAGTGCACATTCTGGGGTTCACTATCTCTACCTTTCCCTCAAAATACCCGGGCATGCCTCTCTTTGACTCTGCTATTAAGCACTCCTCTTGGAGGGAGCTCCTAGACAAACTTGAGACGCATATCTCCTCCTGGGCCTTCCGCTCCCTCAATCTCGCTTGTCATGTGACTCTCCTTAAAGTTGTCCTTCAATCTATGCCCCTTTACCTCTTCTCGGTTCTCGCTGCTCCTAAATGGGTACTGAAATATCTCAGGAGTCTTCACCATTCTTTCCTCTGGGGAAAGGGTTCCAAGAACAACAGGTGGGCCCTAGTTAATTGGAATACAGTTTGTCTTCCTCGGCGAGAAGGGGGCCTTGATTTAAGGTATCCCAAAATAAACAATGCATCACTCTCAACCAAAATCTGGTGGAATTGGATCTCTCGTAATGACACACCCTGGGAACAATTATTGAACAAAAAATATGCTATTGAGTGGGACCTTTCTCATCTGGTCCGCTTTGATCATGAAATCTCGGGATCCCTAATTTGGAAAGCGACCAATTCCCAAAAGGCCCTTATTGAGCAACACACTTTCTGGGAGATCAACGAGGGATATCACGCCTTTTTATGGTAGGAATCATGGAAACAGATACCTAGCTACAGTGGCCAACATAATATGGGAGAAAATCATAATATTCGGCTCGCCGCAGACCGTTCAGTTGTCTGTGACTACTTGGTACCGGAAGGTTCCTCACCATTCCGGCTTTGGAAGCAACCAAGAAACTGACACACTGGTATCGAGCCCAAAAATTTGGAACCTATCTGGAAGGACCTCAAGTCGAGGAAAATCAACGTCAAACATGGTCCTGACATAATCCACTGGGGGCATCTCCCTAAGGGATCGTTCACGGTCAAGGAAGCTTATTCCATGCTAGCAAAGAAGAAGATCAAAAATTCCCCCTCTGGAAAAAAATATGGAATCCTCATTTAGGGCCCAAATTTTCAACCTTTCTCTGGCTGCTCTCTCACAAACTCATTCTAACTTGGGACAACCTTCAAAAGAATGGCTTCCAGGGGCCTGCATTTTTTGTAACGTGTAGCAATGATGCAGAAACCATAGACCATTTGCTGGTCTCCTGCAGTCTAGCCTCTGCTCTTTGGGATCAGGTGGAAGAAAAATTCAGAAGAACCAATAGAGTCAGAGGTGACATTATCAAAACTTTGCAAAGATGGGATGAGAATCCCTTCCAAAGTGCTCTACTCAATAGACTCTGGGAACTCACTCCTGGATTCCTGGTTTGGAGCATCTGGAAAGAAAGGAATTTCAAAATTTTTGAGGACAGAGGCGAATCCTTCGATGAAATCTAGACTATTTTCAAAAGTAATCTTCAGGAAACTATTTTCTTAAAGGATTGGCACTCTTCCGACTCCCCCTCCACAACAACGAAAAAATCAATTCTGGCTAATTGGAACTTCACGCACCGTCCGGCCCCCAAAGTGGTAAAAATCACTACTCTACGATGTTCAAGACCGGAACATTAGTCCCCTCCCCTTGAGGGTATCTACAAACTCAACTTCGATGGTGCCTCGAAGGGCAATCCTAGTAATGCAAGCTTTGGGGGTGCCTTTCGTAACCATGAGGGAAAAATCTTCAGAATCTACTTTGGAAGCATTGGGCATGATAGCAATAATGTTGTTGAGCTAGAAGGCCTCGTGGAAGGAATCACCTTGGCAAAAAAATTCAATTTTCTCCCTCTCATTGCTAAGGGTGATTCCCAAGTGATCTTGGCCCTTGCTGCCAAAATTCAAAATGGCTCCCGGATTTTCAAACTCTCCATCAGCTGGAGAATGGAACACAGCATTACCAGGCTTGCCAACTGCTTAGAGGCTCTCCGCTCTATCACCTTCCACCATGTCAGAAGAAAGGAAAATGCTCTAGCTGACAACTTAGCTAACGAAGGGGTTACTTGTGATCATCCTCTTCGAGAAGGAGAACCCAATCAGTCCTTCCCAAATCAACTCATCCTCCATTGCAACCTTCTTGCCTCGCAAGACCTCCCCACCCTGGTTGCGGGTTCTTTTCCCGAACATTCCCCACCTGGCAACATATTCCAGCCACCTGGAGTTGGCACACAACACCCGTCACCTCTCCTTCATGCGGGCATGCTTCCTATTAATGGAGCTGATTGGGATGACGAGCGGTTTATTGGTCTAAACCAGGAAATTAATGAGCCGATGCCCGGTGCGGTTACTGAAGTCCCTTCGCATTAACGGTGGTAGCTTTACTCTGCTACTCCTGCATGTGGCTTACCTGTATCCCTCCTCCTCGACGCGTAAAATGGCAGACAGGCCCTGTTCCATCCTCATTTGCAATCCTACGCAACTCTCTGTGTTGAATTGTCTTGTTGCAATTTTCCGTGCTCACTTTGTTATCGCTTGGGGGCTTCTTCCTCACACCATGACTCATCCACGAGGCACCTCTCGACGTGGAGCTGGGCATGGCACTGGTAGGGATGCTGTGTCTCCTGGAAAGAGTAAGGCCTCCATCAGTAGTTATGACAACAGCGTCTCGGCCCCGGTTCACAGGCTAATTGACGACTAGGAATCCAGTCAGGTGGCGGATATCCTCGCTACAGGTAACCACGACAACCAAATCAACTACTACTGATTCATAAAAAAAATTATGGGTAACTTGGTCGAGGATATGTTGGCAAACTGGAACCCTGCCAAGTCCTCCATTTTGGATATCATGGCCCTCTTGGTCCATTTGGATGCAAAATTGGTCAATCTGGATACCAGTCTCGTTGGAGGCAAGTATTCCCTGGAAAGGTGCTCTACTGTTCATGGGAGGTTGGCTTCAGTAAAGCCCACAAAAATTCAGGATGGCATGGATGGTTTGGCTACAGCTCAGCCTGGAGGGATCTCTTCTGCACCTGGAGCTCTGTCAATTCTGCGGGAAATGATGGACGTAGTTGCTGGAGGCTTTGTCGCGATGGTGGAAACTCCTTCTGGGTCAGCACTGCCTACTTCTGGTGTCTCTTCTGGTTTGTCTCCCCTGCCTAACACCTTTCCTATTCCAACCACCATTGATTCGTTGCATTTCAAACGGGTTCGAAAGTCTAAAGGGGACGCCTCCCCTTGCCGCAAAACTGAGCCGCTGACACCAAATATCCCTTCGCAGGGGTGGGAGGACGACTTCTTCGGCAGTTGCCCCATTGTTGATGATAAACCCAGCTCTTTGAATGAAGAAGCGAATACTTCGTATGTCTGTCCCTACCTCACTCTGTGAATGTCAAAGGTTCTGTCTTTTTTTGCTATACAATCTGTTTTCTGGATCCGTTATGTTTTATGGAAGGATATGTAATGGCTCTTATGGCACCTGGCCTCCTTGGACATACATGTGTTACCATGTTACTTATCAGCCTAGCATTTTTGAGCATATGGGTTGGTGGTTTCACCACCCAAGACCGCTAAGGCTAGCAAACTGCCATGTAATTTTGGTATTATTAATATAAATATTCTGTTGCAGCTTACAAAAAAAAGGAGAGAGTGTCGTGTGACTGTTTTGTGCATATTCAATAGTTTAAAACATTATGTCATAGTGTCAATGATTCAACTTTGGGATCTACAACACATGAGATTTTAATTGTTGTCATAACACAAAAATAGGAAAATGACTCAATACTAAAATGTGTAAACTCCTTATAGTCATTTGATTAAACCAATGAACTTGTACTAAGAAAGAGTGGATTTGCCTTTGCTCATAGGCATGTTAAGAAATAACTAAGAAAAACTATAGTTGTGCAAAAAATGCAATGTAGAGTAGGAAAAAATAAATATGCAAATATAATATCAATTGAATAGACATGTTGGAAAAATGACATTAATGCAAAATATATGTGTTCACCAACTTAATCTTTTTCCATTAATTTCATCTTCTTAGATAATGAAAGCATCATGTTACATCCACACTCTATTTGACTTCCCCAATCCCTCGCTAATTTTCCAATCTTTTTAATCTAAATTTTATAAAAAAATTAAATGTAAATTTTTGTATTTAATACTTAATACATGTTATACAGATAAATATTAAAAAATTACACCTAAAAAAAATTAAAGATTTTATTATTGTCAACTTAGACTTAAATGCTTATGCCAAATGCTAAATTAGAGACACAATAAATTTTTACCAATTCACTCTTAAGGGCTCCATTCTTGTGTAATTTGTAAGCTACAATAAATGAGCAGTGATAGATTGGGACAATTATTCATATAATTTTTATCCAAAATTCAATTGGAATTGTTAAAATTACAGAGATATGTTTAAGTTAAATTGCTGAGATTACACATCTATATATCTAAAAGCATTCTAATCTTAACAATATTTTGGATTGAAATTAGTTTATATATATCTAATTTCAAACATTCCATAATATTTACAATATTTTAAATTGAAATTAGTTAATAAGATGTCACCTCCATAATATAACTATCCAATGATGATGTCATGACCTACAATCTGCATTCATTTTAACCACTAATGGCTTTACCCATAAAGAGAGTAGTCTAAACTTCCATGTTTTGAACCACTTTCCATCATAAAGAGGTTTTAGTTTCGATGACCATCTTTAAAATTTAAATTAAGTGATAATTGTTAATGAATTTAGTTCACCTGTTCAAATAATCTTCCGCGTGAAATTATTGCCATTTTCAGTTTCGATGCCACGGTTGAAATTTTAATTCAGTGATGATGGTTAATGGAATTAGTTCACTGATTCAACTATTTTTCCAATGTACTTTCAGTTAGATGGTTTCAAACGCAATTACTGCCCACAGTCAGTTTTAAATTTCAATGCTCAACATTGAAATTGAAATTCAATGATGATGGTTAATGGATTTAGTTCGCTCGCGAATTGTTTTTTGTGATGAAATTGATCACTTTAGTTCATTGGTTTTAGAGGCAATTTCATCAACAATCTGATCACACTTGGTCAAAGATCACACTACCACATAAGTTGGCCTCCCTAACCTTACCCGATTGCCCATGAAATTTAATAGACATTTTTAAGGATCCACAATGAAGCGATTGAGTGCAAAGTTAGCTCTAAAATTAAAGTGACTTTGACTCGTAAATATATGTTGCCTTCGGTGTCACCACCTTTGAACGAATGGTAAAGGCTTCTGCTACTGTGAAAGGTTAGGAAGATATCAAGACTGATATGAAGACATTAGAGTTTTGTTATAATTCTAAATTGAAGTAGACCACTTGACACTTACATCCAATGTGTCTCATTTGGGTATACGGGCCGATACACAACATGCATTGGCCACCATGTGGGAGATATGCGTTTCATAATAGAATGTGTGAGCAGCCAGGAGAAACACATGGGCAAGCCCACATCACAACTAAGCGGAGGCACCACATCATTCACATAGCTTGGCAAAAAGATTAAAAAAAAAAAAATTAATGCAAAAAAATTGAAGCTTTAGTATCTTTATTGTTAAGTTTGAAAGACGAGCCAATTTTGATGGTATATACTGTAATCATTTAATTTTACTGTTCTAAGAGTGGAAAGGTTTCAGAATTCAAAGGTAAAAGATAAATTAAACGGTTGAAAGTTTCTAACAATGAACTAAACGGTGTATAGGCATATGGCATAGGTTTTATTATATTATCAGCTCGGTACCTTACATAATTTTGTCTCCCCCGGTTTTGCTTACCACTTGCTTTGTATTTTGGAATTTTCTATGGACGGCTCATGGTATAGTCTTCTTGTTTCTGGCTGGAAAAGAGATGAGCTTCACTCTATTTTGAGAAATAAGATAAATTCCTGCACTCGTGTATAAACGCATTGACTATTTGTGTACTTGTATATAAATGAAGCCTCGATCACTCCCGTTAATATTTGAGGAGTCTTCTCTTACAGATCGTGTTCGTTGTGTATTTGCAGAGTATTCTTCATAAACTGCAGAGGAAGATGAGTGTATTGTGCCATCAAAGAAACTCTTTGCAGTGAGATTCACAACATACCAGATAAATCTTTAGACATTCAAAACTTGGGAGGCTTGAGAGGAGATATATTGTACAGAGTTGTGGAGTTAAAAGGCTCATTTTAAATATCAATTTAATGGCCGCTAGATCATTCAATTTAATGTCAAGGGTTGTGAGTGATTAAGAGATTCAAACGATTTGAAGCTCAAAGATTAGTTTCAAGTTCAATTTCTCAGGTCTCAAGTTCGAAACTTGAAGGGATTATTTAAATTTTTTCAAAGCTGTGAGATATTTGTGTTAAAATGTGTCACATAGGCTCCCGACTGTTCCTAGACAGTATGATTCATGCCAAAATAGAGAAACAATGGCTCGACATGAAAGTATTTTGCATAAGATTGAATGCTTCGGGATTCAGCAAAAGCGTACCGATTCCCAAATCTTTAACCCTCCATTTCTTACCTCGAAGCAATCCGAATGCTTTGGAGATCAATGGGCATCGATTCAATCCATATTAAAGTGCATTCCTCACGCTCCAACAGAATCAGTCGAAGAAATATCAGAAGGCGAAATCACATACATCAGCACCGATATCATTCAGATAAGTGACAACTTTTGTTTTGAAGTCTACTTGAGGGACAAGCCTCTTATCTTTGGAACATTGTAGAAAAGGCAAGAAATAAGTGAAGATATATTCCCTGAAACGACATGGACGGTGGAGTGCAACAGTCAGCTGGAGTATTCATCGAAATGGGACTTCGACTCCATGTCCATCCCGACTGTGGATGTATACATCGAGGGTCAGATCTCGTGTTTTTCAATAATTCTATCTTAGACTCTGCAACTCCTTCCCAGAAGGAAACACGTCCGCCATTGCACACTGGATGTTATTCCGGAGGGAAACAAGATTGCAAAAACCTTTTCTGATTTAAGTGATACGAATCAAGACTCCTATGATTCTGAAAGCAGTTTCCTTGAATTGAACAATGGTTGTGACTGTGATTGCAATTGGGTGGATGTAGAGGAACATGGGGATTCATGGATCGCGTCAGGGTTAAGTTTTGGCATTGGAATTAGTCTTGGGATGTGTCTTGGAATTAGTGCCTAGCCCATCTATGCTTCATCTCTCCATTCTTAGGAGAATGTGGCTGTGGATTTACCTTGAACGCATCTTCTCTTCTAACGATGCATACAGAAGAACAAGAAGAAGAATTTGTAAATCCATTCTGATTGTGTTGTGATGTGGATCTAGTGTTGTGATCTTTTCATGAGCCCGTGGTGGCAGGACATTGGCCACCGTTAATTTTCCCGTTTCTCAGTGTCGATGTTTCTATTGGCTAGTATTTCATTCCATTTCATTCCCTTCGTCAAGATAACGTAACTGCAACCATTGACAGTTTGGAAGAGTATGATAGGGGGCAACTTCTCATAGGCCGTCGACAGACGATGAAGCCCAGAGAGGAACCGACCCCTTAAACAACTCCTTCGGCATAATGATTATTTATTACCGATTAGGAAAATGTTATGATTCCAATGATGTTTGTTGAATGTTTTATATATAGTTGTTGTAGAATGGTCAATTCTCATGTTTTTTGAAATTTTGTGGATATGGTTTACAAATATAATACTTGTTGTCGTGGCTTAAAAATATTGAAATTTGCAAGCATGGATTTTTGAACTCTATTATCATTGATATGTAAGATATGTTACAATCCATAATGTTCAAGAGTCTACAATGTCAATGTTGTGGTAAGGAGTATTCCTAGAATTTGTGTTTCCTTGGAGAATCAACAAGCAAATTATCAGTCATCCATTGTGGAAGTTGAGGGTAAAATTAATAAGAAATATGTCTATATTTTGATTGATCTTGGTTCTAGTCAAAGTTATATTTCTCTGAAAGTTAAAACATGTATGTTGCATGAAATTAAACACAAGAAATCTTAGTTGGTTAAACTAGATACAAGGACCAAAAGAAAAATAATGGAACTGGTAGAGGGATGTCAATTAGAAATGAATGAAATGTTTACTGTAGCAGGCCTAAATATTTGATCCTTAGGTTCCTATAATGTATTTGTTAATTTTTGAGCATTAATTCAACATACTCTAGGATATTTACTGAGAGAATAACATGTACAACATATCAATCATATCAAGCATGTATCAAGCATATCAAGCAATCACATAAGACAATGGACACACAGAGTTTCACTGGGGAAAACCATAAAGGTGAAAAACCCCACAACTTCCTCAGAGATAGAAAGAGNTGTTCAAATAATTTTCCTCGTGAAATTATTTCCATTTTCAGTTTCGATGCCACGGTTGAAATTTTAATTCAGTGACGATGGTTAATGGAATTAGTTCACTGGTTCAAATATTTTTCTAATGTACTTTCAGTTAGATGGTTTCAAACGCAATTACCACCCACAATCAGTTTTAAATTTCGATGCTCAACATTGAAATTTAAATTCAATGATGATGGTTAATGGATTTAATTCACTTGCCAAATATTTTTTGTGATGAAATTGATCACTTCAATTCATTGGTTTTCGAAGCAATTTCATCAACAATTTGATCACACTACCACATAATTTATCCTCCCTAACGTTACCCGATTGCCCATGAAATTTAATAGACATTTTTAAGGATCCACAATAAAAAAATCAGAGATTGAGTGCAAAGTTAGTTTCTCTAAAATTAAAGTGACTTTGACTCATAAATAAATGTTGCTTCAGTGCCACCACCTTTGAACGAATGGTAAAGAATTATGTTGTTATGAAAGGTTAGGAAGTTATCAAGACTGATATGAAGACATTAGAGTTTTGTTATAATTCTAAATCGAAGTAGACCACCCGACACTTACATCCAATGTGTCTCATCTGGGTATACGGGCCGATACACAATATGCATTGGCCACCAGGTGGGAGATAGGCGTTTCATAATAGAATGTGTGAGAAACCAGGAGCAACACGCGGGAAATCCCACATCGCAACTAAGTAGAGGCACCACATCATTCACACAGCTTGAAAAAAAGATAAAAAATAAATTTTAATGCAAAAAAATTGAAGCTTTAGTATCTTTATTGCAAAGTTTGAAAGATGAGCCGATTTTGATGGTATATACTATAATCATTTAATTTTACTGTTCTAAGAGTGGAAAGGTTTCAGAATTCAGCGGTAAAAGATAAATTAAACGGCTGAAAGTTTCTAATAGTGAACTAAATGGTGTATAGACAGATGGCATAGGTTTTATTATATTATCATCTCGGTACCTTACAGAATTTTGTCACACCCGGTTTTGCTCAGCTCGATACCTTACATAATTTTGTCTCCCCCGGTTTTGCTCAGCTCGGTACCTTACATAATTTTATCTCCCCTGGTTTTGCTCAGCTCGGTACCTTACAGAATATTGTCTCCCCCAGTTTTGCTTGTCACTTGCTTTGTATTTTTGACTTTTTTATGGACGGCTCACGGTATTTAATTCTTGTTTCTGGCTAGAAAAGATATGAGCTTTGCTCTATTTTGAGAAATAAGAGAAATTCCTACACTCGCATATAAATGCATTGACTATTTGTGTACTCGTATATAAATGCAGCCTCGATCGCTCCCATTCATATTTGAGGAGTACGCTCTTACGGATCGTGTTCGTTGTGTATTTGCAGAGTATTCTTCATAAACTATAGAGGAAGATGAGCGTATTGTGACGTCAGAGAAACTCTCTGCAGTGAGATTCACGGTATAAATGATAAATCTTTATAGACATTCAAAACTTGGGAGGCTGGAGAGGATATTTATCGTACATAGGTGTGGAGATAAAAGGCTCATTTAAAATATCAATTTAAGAGTCTCTATATCATTCAATTTAATGTCAAGAGTTCTGAGTGATTAAGAGATTCAGACGATTTGAAGCTTATAGATTAGTTTTAAGTTCAATTTCTCAGGTCTCAAGTTCGAAACTTGACGGGTTTGTTTAAAGTTTTTCAAAGCTGTGAGATATTTGTGTTAAAATGTGTCACATAGGCTCCTGACCGTTCCTAGACGGCTGATTCACGCCAAAACAGAGAAACGATGGCTCGACAAGAAAGTATTTTGCATAAGATTGAATGCTTCGGGATTCAACAAAAGTGTACCGATTCTCGAATCTTTAACCCTCCATTTCTTACCTCGAATCAATCCGACTGCTTTGGAGATCAACGGGTGCTGATTCCATCCATCTTCAAGCGCATTCCTCATGCTCCAACGGAATCGAGTCGAAAAAATATCAGAAGGTGAAATCACATACATCAACGCCGATACAATTCGGATAAGTGACAACTTCTGTTTTGAATTCTACTTGAGGGACGAGCCTCTTATCTTTGGAACGCTGGAGAAAAGGTAGGAAATAAGCAAAGATATCTTCCCCAAAATGGCATGGACGGTGGAGTGAAGCATCCAGCTGGAGTATTCATCGAAATGGGTCTTCGAGGCCATGTCCATCCTGACTGTGGACGTACACGTCGCGGATCGGATCTCGGGTTTTCTGTTAATTCTATCTCAAACTCTGCAACTCCTTCCCAGAAGGAAACGTGTCCACCATTGCACTCTGGATGTCATTCCGGAGGGAAAAGAGACTGTAGAAACCTGTTCTGATTCTGAAATCCTATGATTCTGAAAGAAGTTTCCTTGAATCGAACAATGGATGTGACTGTGACTGTGATTGTGTGGATGTAGAAGAATAGGGGGATTTGTGGATCGAGTCAGGGTTAAGTTTTGGCATTGGAATTAGTCTTGGGATGTGTCTTGGAGTTAGTTCCTGGACCATCTATGCTTCATCTCTCCATTCTCGGGAGAATGTGGATGTGAATTTACCTTGAACGCCTCTGCTCTTCTAACGGCGCATACAGAATAAGAAGAATAATCTGTAAATCCATTCTCATTGTATTGTGATTGGGATCTAATGCTGTGGTCTTTCCATGAGCCCATGGTGGTGGGACATTGGCCACCATTAATTTTCCCGTTTCTCAGCGTCGATGTCGCTGTCGGCTAGGATTTTCATTCCATTGCATTCCCTTCGTCAAGATAACATAACTGCAACCGCTGACGGTTTGGAAGAGTATGACAGGGGGTGGCTCCTCATAGGCCGTCGATAGACGACGAAGCCCCAGAGAGGAACCGACCCCCTAAACAACGCCTTCGGCATAAAAATAGTAAAATAAATGATAAATACACAATTCATTTTTTATTAAAATATTCATATCTCCTTCTCCTACTCCATATCAAATATCCCATGGCCTAAGAAGGACTTTTTAGGGATCCTTTACAGGTTTATTGTGTAGACTCAGAAGACAGTGTCGATAGAACCATTTAATCCTAATGTGACTATTCGAAAAAAGAACGGTGGCCAGCGTTATAAGGACCTTGCCCGGTCTTCGACTGGGGGTTCATTCCAGATGAGGAATCCTAACGTTGGCCCCACCTCTTCCTCATGGTTCGATTGTGATTCACAGTCATTGGTTTCCAACCATTTTAGGCCTCTTAGATCATTGCAGGCCTCCCCAGTACTAAACCAATGATCCTATTGTCCATAAATTCTCAAGTAATTGGGGGAGCCCCTAATTTTTATGCCCTTAGTAGATTACTAGAATCAGTTAAACCAGATATAATGTTCTTTCAATAAAATTTTGTTGACGGTGCGAAAACGAGAGCTCTTATTTGGAGGTTACTCCCCAGTTGGGATTGTTACTCTTTAGATGTGGATGGTCGGTATGAAGGTCTAATCTCAGCATGGAACCGACTATCCTTTTAAATCTCTATCCATTCAGGATGGGGGGAGGTATCTTGTTAGTGGGTCACAATGGGGAGTTGGATGCCTCACTACAACTTTTCAATTGTTATGGTCTTATTGTGGACATAATGAGCTTTTGGATGGTCCTTACTAATAGTGGGCTATTGGATATCAACTCTTTGATTATGGCTGGGGATCTTAATTTCACTTTGGTGGTTCAGGAGTCATGGGGTTCTATGGCCATAATTGCCTCTAATATTGACTGGTTCAAAAGTATTGTTGATTTTCATCATCTTATTGATGTCGAGCCGAGCCCCTTTATGCCAACTTGGCGTAATGGAAGAAAGGGGGAGGACGTAGTGGCAGAAAGGGGGAGGATGCAGTGGCCAAGAGGCTCGACAGAGTACTAATCCGCAAGGCCCTTTTTTCGGGATTGGATAGATGCACATCTTGGATCGAACCACTGAACATATCAGACAATATGCCAGTAATATTGAAGGTGGGGATTGGTTTTAATCTTACAAAGTGCCCTTTAAGTACTACCCAGTGTGGTTGGAGGATGCTTCTTTCATTCAACTGATCAAATAACATTGGATTACTTTTTCTGCTAAGGTTTTCGGCTCAGCCATGCACAGATTCCCACTTTTCCTATGGTTTCTTAAAGTTGTGGTTTCGTCATGGATCTGGAATAAAACATTTTCCATCTAGTCGGACTTGAGCAGAATCGAGGCCAACCTTAAATTACTATACTCTTCTCCTTTTGAAGCTAACTATTCCAGGAGCTTACTTGGAGGAAATCAGGGAATTGGAAGAGGAGAAAGCGACTCTTCTTAAGAAGGAAGAGGAGATTTGATGCCTCAAGAGTAGGGCACTATGGATATCTTGTGGGGATCAAAACACAAAATTCTTTCATTCCTATGCGGCTTAGAGGAAGAAACAAAAGGCGATTTGTGATATGAAATTTTCTTCTGGGGTTCCAGTGTCTTCACAATCTGAGATAGCCTCGGCAACTATGGATTATTTTTCGAAGTTATTTTCCAAACCGCATTCAAACAACTTGTAATCCCAGTTACAGACCCTCCAAGTTATACCCCGTATCTTTTCTGGAGAGGACAGTGTAGTCATTGGTCGCCTAGTGACAAGCATGGAGATTGAGGTAATTTTAAAAGGCATGGCTAAAGAAAAAAGCCATGGCCTAGACGCCTGGACGAGTGAATTCTTCCTTCAATTTTATGATTCCTTTGGTCCGAAACTTGTTCAATTGGTTGAAGATGCTCGATGTAGTGGTAAGGTGACAGGAGGGGTCAATGCTACTTTCATGGATTGGATTCCGAAGACTTTAAATTCCTCCTCCTTTCAAGATTATCGACTGATCTCCCTTTTCAATTTAATCTACAAAATCATCTCCAAAAAAATTGCGAACAGGATCAAGACTGGTTTATCACTGGGGATTTCAAAGGATCAATTTGTTTTTTCATCAGAGGTTGATCTTTGATTCCATCGAGATCACTCAGGAGACCCTTAACTCTGCTAAGAACAAGAAGCTTAGCTCCTTAGTTTTGAAACTTGACTTGGTCAAAGCTTACGATATGGTGGACTGGTCCTTCCTTAGGATTCTCCTTCTCAATGCAGGATTGGACTTTATTCTGACTCAATGGATCATGGGATGCGTTACGACTGCAAACTTTGCAGTTCTTCTCAACGGGAGCCCTACTCCTTTCTTCAATAGTTCGAGGGGACTTTGACAGGGATGTCCCTTATCCCTGTTATTATTCCCCTTGGTCATTGAAGGGTTGATTTGGCTCATTATACAAGCAAAATCAGAAGGAAAGATCACTAGGATCAAAGTTTCTCCTAGCCATTATGTCACCCACCTGTTGTTCGTTGGCAATGTCCTTCTATTTGGTATTGGGCACTTGAGCAAGTGGCAACAATACAAAAATATTCCAGAGAATTTATGCTTGGTGTTAGGTATGATGATTATTTTTCCTAAGTCTTGTTTATACTTGCAGCTTATTAAGGAGGGTTTACTTGATCAGATATGTGTTGTTTTTCCATTGGATATCCATGACCTAAATGAAGGGCTAAAATACTTAAGTTTTTTCCTTAAGAAGAGCGACTATAAATGTTTGGATTGTTTATGGTTAATTAAAAGGATTGAGAAAAATATTTCCTCCTGGACATATCAGAATTTTTCATTGGGTAGCCGATTTACCCTATTGAATTCAATCCTATTCAATATGCTTGTACATTGGTTTTCATTAGCCAAAGTTCCGCTAACTATCTTAAACCCGATCAAGCAACTCTTCTTTAATTTTGTCTGGTAGACTTCATAGAAGAGGAGAGGTATTCATTTGGTGGCATGGGATAAAATTGCTACTCCAAAGTAGAGTGGAGGATGGGGGATCGAGAACGTTTATTGGATCTACTCAGCTCTACACCTAAAAATACTATGGAGAGGATTGACGGATAGGGGCTTCTGGGGATTAATCATTAGATAAAAATATCTGCAACATCATAATATGATCAAATGGATTAGACTGGAAAATAAGAAGTTTTGACAATGTTCATCCATCTGGTCCGGTCTGATTGAAACTTTCCCAATCCTTAATAATTGGTTGGTGTGGTTCGTTGGAAATGGCTTCCAGGTCAGAGTGGGTGTGTACCCCTTCATTGGTGCACATCATTTCGGTACTCTTTCCTTCCCAACATTGCAGGCTTTACATCAACAAGGAATTTACTTCCTCGACCATGCTCGACAAAGGTTTGAGGGTTCACTATTGGACTCGTACTCGCTTAGTGCTACTGATTTAAATTTAATTAATGAATAAGCAGTCGAGTGGAGTAGTTATGTAACATCACTTACTCATGTTGGTATTCGTCTTAGTGATGAATCATACCAACCGCATTGGGATTTTCGGAACACTTCTGGGGATATTACTACCTGTCAGGCATATTATGCAATTTCAGCCTCTCATAAGTACTGTCAGTCATGGTGGTGGTATAAGCTCATTTGGAAATGGAATGTATCTGTGAAGATCAGATGTTTCTTATGGTTGGATTTACAGAACATGATTCTCACTAGATCAAATTTCAAGCGTAGTGCAGTTATTGTCCCATTGGTATACCCGTTATGCTACAAGGATGCGGATTCTATGAACCATGTCGTCAGTTTAAAGCATATCCTAGGCCTTTAAGTCCATTTTTTTCTCTTGGCTTCTATTTGATTAATATTCAAAAGGTGATCTTGGATAGTCTAATAAAGTAATATTCCTAGGAGGTGTCAAGAATGTAATAAGGCATTTTTTTTCTTGTTGAAATACTCCACATGAGGATTTGTCAACTATTTGATGAGAGGGGCTCAAAATCCATGTAAATCCATCCTCTATGTGATGGTTCATGCACTAGGTCAATACCGGTTTATGTTGATAGATTGGTCATTGTGGATTACTGAAAAGGGGCCCCTAAAAATTGAAATAAGTGGGAAATGTGAAGAGGATAGACTAGGAGGTGCATTTGTTTTCCCATGGAGAAAAGGGAGAATGAATAACAAAATAGTAAGAGAAAATATAAAATGATTTTAGGGGAAAAGTCAAACTCATTCCATTATTAATAGAGAGATTAATGAGTGAGGGGGGATATATGCTCTCATAGGAAGAAAGAGAGTGGGATGACCCCTAAGAGAGAGGAGGCCATTGTATAAGAATGCACTTCTAGTAGAGAGAAGGATAAGTAGAATTGTGGGTGAAGGGAATGACCTTCAATCCCTTGGAGAAAGTAGAAGACATTGGATAAGAAGAGGGTTCCAATGTTAGTCACTAGGTAGAACCATTGGAGAATATAAATTCAATATAGTTCTAGTTATATACTAGGTAGGACTGCAAGGGAGCTTACTAAATAAAAGAGAATCACCAAAAAAAATGAACTTGTAACCCTTATCAAAAGACCAAATCAATACATATATGTAAGAATAACTTTTGTTATAAGGGAAAACTATGTTCCACTTGTTGTAAATCCAACCGAGATTGAGACTGATGGAATCTAGTGACAAAGGGGCTTAGAATTGTTGTAATTCAATAACAACAAGGGCCATTAATCCTATGCCATGCATATGTAAACTAATTTCCAATTTAATAATAAGAAACCTAATGTGTGTGGTTATTTACCCACTATTGTTTGTGCATGCACATGTTTCAATTGTCTTCCAGTCTTGTTTTAATTGCATCCAACCTTGTCTTATTCATAGAGAAAGATTGGATTTGGGCCTTGATTTTGTTCCTACACCATTTGATATCAAAGCAAGAAGTATTCCAATTTAATTGCAACTCCAACAAAGAAGAAAATAATTGGGAAGATGTTGTAAGGGAGGAAGTAACTATAGTTAAGTTTGTAGGGAAGAGTTGAAGAAGTCAAAAGAGTTGAAGAAGGCAAAGAGTATACTGTAATCGTAGGGATAAATTGAAGAGATTATAATTACAGAGGTTGGACCTTACTAGGGTGAATAAAATGAGCAGCGTGGTCAAAATTCTCCTTAATAGAATTCCATCACATGAGTAGAAGTAGCATCACGGGCTAGAGTATATGCTCCAACTTATCCCCTAGTTATTCACTATGGATTACAAGCCTGCAGGTATTTGATTATGATTTTTCCATCTTGTTATCCACGCATTCATTCATTATGATTTGGTTTATGGTTTTTTTTTTCTATCAAGATGCACATTTGGCTGCTCTGTTGATTCAGGTTCACGTGGAAGCTAACTGCTGGTTGCAAAAAGAACAATATGGTAAAAGCTATATTGTCTTTTTCTTATTGTGATGTTGAAAAAAAAATGAAAAATTGTTCCGTTAAAACATCCCATCTCTTACTTGCCACTGTCGGAAGTAAGAGGAGTATGTGGCCACTGCAAGGACCATATTTAAAGGAAGCAAAAGCATGATATATGCTCTTTTGGGAATTTTTTGTGTAGTTTTCCAAGGGAACATTCTACAAAGTCCGTGGAAAGCTTCCCTGTTCATATTTGTTTAAATGAATCATCGTTGGGCCATGTTTTTTTCATGTAGATATGGGAAATGCAAACTTTTAAAAGAACCAACTAAATGGTATGTTTCATCTTGAAAGCACCACCTTCATCCTTAGTCATGCTATGTTGTTTGAATATGTGTTGTATATGGTTACAAACATGGTCTACGTTATTATAGCTAAATTAAGAATTACTAGAGATTGTGAATGAATTCATAAAAAAAAAAGTTTTGTAAGGCTTGATGGTGGATAATGTTTATAAATCACTCCTTTATCTTCGTAAAATTTGCTTTAGAAGCCTCCATGCTCCGTTCATTGGGAAAAGGATGGGTTCAGAGCCCTCATTGAGCATAGAGGCAATGAGAATAGTGACGATTATTCCAATTCACACATTATTGTCTTGGGTTAGAACAAATGAAGCGGTCAAAGATCGGGCCTAATCATGGAATATCCTATAGCTATGAGTGTTTAAACCTTAGATTATGCAAGTTTATCACACCTCTGGATATTCTAGAGATAGTCAATCGATAGAAAACAATCTATTAGCAGGGCAATTAGCTAGAGGCTCAACTGAGCGGTCAAGTAATTGGTCGACGAGGCTGTGGTCAGCTCAACTGGAACAACTAACTAATCTATGTGATGTTGTGGATTTTGTGGAAATGGTTAGAACCAATGACCCCTATTTGTGGACCAGATCATCCTCACTTCAAGGGAGTTTGTTAGATCTGGAGACTATAAAAGAA
>NWUY0300005835.1:70392-80513 GCA_004151065.3 Larix sibirica
TATTGAATGAAATTATTGAAAAATTAACATGCACCAGCACACCTATTTTCCTTTTCTATCACTCATAATTATTTTTTGAACCCCCTAAAAATACTCATTTCCAATTAAAAAATCCCTAAACTTTAACTAGATATACAAGCTAGCCAATTTTTTGTGACCTTTTCAATTTTTTTAACATTAAAGGATAAAATAAATTATATTAAAAAAGTGGTTGGAGTAAAATCCAAACAATGAGGAAAAAATATAGTGTTTAGGTCAAGGTCATAGATCCAAAATACAAAATTGAAAGAAATTTCACTGAGAAGGATGCACTTTCCTATTGTAGCATATTCTATCNNCTATCATAGTAGATTTATGTCCTTACAAACTATTTGAGAACGACTAAATACATGAAAAATCATGTTATAAAAAGATACTAAATGCTATATTTTAGGCCTATTGTGGGATTATGATGCCTCTTTGCTTCACATTCTTCTAAGACCCTATAATTTTGGTCACTAGGTGTGGTAGCTTGAAGAGTCTATCCTTTGTCCAATTTCGACGTGAGGAGTTGTTGAGGATTCTTAGAAGGCCATGATGGCTATATTATAGTAGAGCAATCTATAAGAGAAGGATATTTTATCACTCTCTCTTGAATGCCAAGATGGGCCACAATTTCTTACACAAGATGTTTTAAAGTGAAGTTGAATTGAAACTTTTAAATTTTTATAATGTTGGATGCACACAATTATCTCTACCTCCTACCATTCCATCATTTCAAACAAATGACTATATTTGTCTATGCTATCGCATGCTACACTATTTTATTAGACTTTCTACTTAATTTAGATGACCACATATCCCATTGTATCATGCCATTTATAATACCACAATGAGCTTCAAATATATCCTAGGCACATCATTTCAACTCTATTTAAACTTTCCTAGATCTTAGAGGATGGAACACCCACTTTTATAGGGGAAATGTGCCCTCAGAACTGCTAATAGAGCTACAAGGAAACTCGAACAAAACCAAAGCACTTAGAGTTACAAGGAGGACATGAGATTAGGGGAGGAGGAAGATGGATCCCTCTTTTACCCACTTGTGTGCCTTGTTGTATGTGAAAACCATGCAGAACCAATGTAGTAGGGAACACAACTTGATTGTATTGAACCAATGAACTAGGGCACACAACTAGGTTTCCAAGAACAAATGCAAAGCAAAACCACAACCCCAATAATAATTGGAGAGGATGATTATTCGAATTTAATTCACCTTGCTTATTAGACCATATAATCAAATGCAAATACATGATCTGACACCTGATAACGATTCGCACAAGTGGAAGGGGGTAGAACATAATAATATTCCACCAATTGATAAATAACCTTCTTTATACTTACTTACCATAAAGATTATTTATATATATGACATTTTTATTTCTTCCTTTAATATGATGCTCACAACATTTTATCTACTTTTAATCTAGTAATCCTTATTAAACGTCCTCCATCTTCATTAAAAATACTTTTATTTAGTATTTATATAAATTAAACCGTTAATCCCTATTAAATTTCATCCATCTTCATTCAAGAATACTTTTATTCAAACCTTTATATAAATTAAAATACACATCATAACCCCTACATCCATGGGTATATTAAAATTGCCTCCCGTACTCCTTCTTTATTAACATGCTATAAATTAACAAACTTAGAGAGTAATTTTAAAACGCTCCCATGAATGGAGACTGTTATTAAAAAACTAGTTAAATGAAATAACTCATTTAAAATTCAAATATAGTTAAAAATGATTAACCGATTAAAAAAGAAAAAGACAACGGGTCTATCTTATGGACCCATTAATAGAAATAGAAAAGACAAGGGATATATCATATGGAGCCCATAATTAATCAAAATGACAACAAAATCACGTCGCCGACCTAAATTATCTAGTGAATCCAAAGGGAGGGGCACTAAATTGAGATACATCAACATTTGAGATACCAATAGGTATATAAGTATGTAAGATTCCTTCGTGTCCTCCTATGGTAATGCTCTCTCCACATTTTATCTGCGTATAAACAGCGAATTGTGAATTTTGTACCGCAGAATCTTATCGTGTATTTTGTACAGCAGAATCTTATCGCGTATTTGTACGGCAGAATCTTATCTAATCGTGTATTTTCAACGCTTCAACATTGCCTGCCGTGCTGTTGCTGCAGAAACATTGTCGCTTAACCGAACCGAAGGAAGTAAACATTCTCTAGCGGACTATTTGTATACGTTCAGCGGTTCAGCCATATATTTTACTAGCGGACTGCCAAACCTGCAGACTTTCTGTTTTTTTAAGAAGATGGCCAAACAAAGTTGCAACAGTAGCAGGTGGGAGAGATTTTTCCATTTAAAAAATGGTGAAGATTCAACTTCTTTCTCTTCCCGGGAAAAGGATAAAGATGAAAACGTATCGCAGTTGGGCAAAGAATTTGAATTATCTAACTTGGAACAACTGCTGAATAAAGCTGTCCAACAGCACCCGGATTTAACTCAGCAGTACAAGGTAACAGATTGTCCCAAACAACAAAATGAAATTCTACAGGAGGTAGATCGTGCTTGTTGTTTGCTTGAAAACCCTAATCAGAGAATCGAAATATCAGTTGCTATAAGTGGCGAACCTAACACGCAAATTCAGGAACTTAATAAAAAACGTGAAGAGTTGCAGGAGACAAACGTCAGAGTTGAAGAATCTATTGTCGAAAATGGCGAACCTAACAGGCAAATTGAGGAACTGAATAAAAAACTTGGAGAGTTGGAGGAGACAAATGTCAAACTGGTACAAGAAAAGGAAGTGCAGGTAAAGGAGTTTGAAGCATTCCAAGCGCAGTTGGCCAAGAAAAATAGAGAGTTGGAGGAAAAAATCATTGCATTGATAAAGGAGAATGAAGAACAGCGAAACGTGATTGAGACATTGCAAGAAACTTCAGAGGAGAAAATGTTCCTCGAGGAGGAGAACGCTGAATTGGAGAGAATAAATATGGTATTAGAAGAAAAACTGGCACATGATGAGGGAAGAATAGTGGATTTGGAAACAGCTTTGGATACTCTCACCACCGATCTGGAATCTTGTAGCCAAATTGCAGACGAGAAAGACGCTCTATTAATTGGCTTACAATATCAGTTTTCAGACCTTTCCAAGGAAAATATGTACCTGGAGGAGTTAAACAGCGCTCTGGTGACTGAATTGAACAAATGTAGCAAAGTTTTACAAGAAAATGTATATCTTCACCACGAATTAAGGCAACTGGATATTTCTTCCGTCGCCCTTAGGATGGATCTTGAATGGAAAGATATTTTGCTTCAGCAAATGACGTCAGAACATAAGCAGCTGAAGTCAGAATATCAAACTTCTCAGTTACCTGTCCCCGCATAAGAGGGAAAAGCAATCCGTATCTATTTAAATTTAATAATGTGCATTTAGGTTTAAGAATATAGTATTAGAATATGCATCTACGCTGTGTTAGGTTAGGTTTTAATTTATGTTAGTTTTATTAAAATAATAGTTTGTGTTTAA
This sequence comes from Larix sibirica, assembly GCA_004151065.3. NCBI lineage: Eukaryota > Viridiplantae > Streptophyta > Pinopsida > Pinales > Pinaceae > Larix > Larix sibirica. Next base: position 73,943 of record NWUY0300005835.1, read on the forward strand.
GGTTATTGTCCGGTGTATCAACTTGGTGCATGTGATGTTTTTATGGGACAAAAACCCATCTTTTGTAATGATTTAAGTTGAGGGGTTTTTAGGCAGATTCAGACTTTACAAATATTAGAGTATGGATTTATAATTGATTTTTGCAAGATTTTGTCTAAAAATTATTATTATTTTTAAATAAATATTAGAGTATGGATTTATGATTGATTTCTTGTAAGATTTTGTGTAAAAAATATTTTTATTTTTAAATATATGGATATATGGACAAAAACCCATCTTTGAGGTTAGGTTTTAATTTATGTTAGTTTTATTAAAATAATAGTTTGTGTTGAAGGTTATTGTTTAGTGTACCAACTTGGTGCATGTGATGTTTTTTTATGGGACAAAAACCCATTTTTTGTAATAATTTAAGTCGAGGGGCTTTTAGGCTCATTCAGACTTTAAAAATATTAGAGTATGTATTTATGATTGGTTTTTTCAGAGTATGGATCTATGATTGATTTTTTCAAGATTTTGTGTAAAATTTATTATTATTTTTAAATATATGAATATATGCTGAGATTTAATTTATAATACAATTTTTTTTTCTATATGTTAAATTTTAATGTAGGTTGGGCTTTTTAAAGTTTTTGGTGTGAAATTTAAATTTTTTAAGTTGTCACTTAAATGTAATATTTGCATGTGATATGTCCCTTTAATAAGCTTTAGAATGCTTTGCAATTCTGCATATAAGTAACTTAAATAAATAACAAAACTTTACTAAAAATAAAATGAAATTATCAGGTAATGTTTTCTGATTAACTAAAAGATAAAAACAAAATTATAAATTCCTTGTTTAAAAAATAGTTTTCTTGTTATTCATATAAAATCAAAGAAAAACAAAGCAATTCAACTCCAATCTAGAGATAACAATTGATAGTAATTATGTGTCCAACAAAATAGATACATCTTTTGAAAATAACATACTCATATTATGCAAACCCAAATACTTCTTTCCAAAACTACTTGACATAATAAACAACTGACGGAACAATCAAAGAATGCATAGTCTCTATGATAAAATGTAAAGCAAAAACTACCAAAGCCTAGAACTTAATCAAAGCAATGCACAACTCCTTCAAAGACATGAATACCCTCCATAAATTTTTCATGGTATAGTTCATGACTGTTGTTATTGTTGATGATAAGGTAAAACTAGGAGATAAATATTCCAACATGGAGCTAGGTAATACAAATCACATTATAATAAACATAAATAGCCACAATAAAGCTGGATCCATAAGAATTCCATTGTGTTTTGTGCAGTTGTGTTTTCAAGTAGTAAAGGGTATAAAATAAAAAGAAATTATTGAGTTTGCCTTACATGTCCTAGTCAAATTTTCTATAATGCACATGAAAGGATGGAACCTTGAAGAACACTCCTCTGGCCCTTTTGATCTAGATCTGAATATCAGTAGTAACTACAAATGCTTTTGTTAAGAAAAACATATGTATGGGCATGAACTCACATTATCATTTTTTAACTAATATTTTTTATTGTTTTATTAATTGTCTTTTATTTAGTTTCTAATTGGTGGGTTCTAAGCTTAAACCACTAAGAGTTTTAAGGGGTGGAATTCTTTAGAGTTATGTGATCTTCAATAAAGTTTAAAATTTAAATCCAAGGGATCAAAGGAACATGGGTGGAATTTTTTAGAGTTCTGTGATCTTCAATGAAATTTAAAATTTAAATCTAAGGAAGTAAAGAGACATGGGATTTATGCTTAGTTTTTAGAAATAGTGCTTTGAATTAACTCAGCTCAAGTACCAATGATTTATCTTTATAAAAAATTATAAATCCCTCTATCATCACTATTTCATGTTTGAGTTAATTAAAAATTATTAAATACAAGTTATTATTGACTTATTGAGAGTCTTTATATTACTTGAATGATTGAGAGAATGAATAATATCTTTTCATCATGTATCAATTCCTATAAGTTACCTCTTGAATTCTTAATAGGAATATCACCCTTAATGTCTCTTAAAATTGAACTTGAAATCATTTATAAATATTACTAAAAAATGAACATAAAATTGAACTTGAAATCATTTATAAATATTACTAAAAAATGAACAATCAAAAACTTGAATGGAAAATTAATATTTGAATGCACAATCTTGCAGACATCCTGTGATCATTTGAGCATGATAATCTATCATAATAGGAAAAACAGGGGATAACATTGGCAAGATGCTTCTACCCAGATTGTTGAGCCATCTTTTTGTGGAGACGTGTAGACCTACAATAACCCTTTAATAGTGAATCAATGCAATGCGGCAATAACTATGAAATATATATATATATATATATATANCTCTTGGCCTCCAACACCTTCCAGTACTTCATCAGTGAATGGCGTAGGGAATGGATTGTGAAGGAATGCATCGTTCAGTTTCCTTGGATCGACACAAATCCGGATTCGTCAATATTCTTATCTTCGACAAACATTGGCTGATCCATTCCAATTCTTCGACAGGTTCTATGATACCTACATCTAGCATTTTCTATATCTCAACTTTCGCCCGCTCCTTATACCTGGGATTCAGTCTATAAGGTCATTGCTTTACTGGCTTCACATTAGGTTTCAGAGGGATCTTCATTTCATCCAGGTCCTCGAAAATTCCCTTCATTTCTGAAAATTTTATTGGGAACAAGTCCTTAAACTCATGTAGTAGATCAGTAACTTTTCTAATTGTCGAATAATCCTAGTAATATCCAATACTAGAAAACTTGGGATTTTCCTCCAACCCAATATTAACCTTCTTGATTTTCAGCGGCTATTGGAATTTTTGGAATGGAATCTTTGGTGCTTTGACATCGCAGCTTCCCTTTGAATCTGAGACATAAATGGCTCTTGGATAATCCTCGTCATCAGGTCCTCTCAACACATTATAGTATTCCATCATCATTTTCGGTGTCACAGTCCACTATAATCCCATTGGTATTTTTGTCGTAACTGTTTCGAGTACGTTTTTGCGGATCTCCTGCAATGCACTATGGATGAAAGGATTTTCATTAGTGAAGCTGAATGTCTGGATGAAGCTAATGGTCAATTCTTTCCATGTAGTTGTTCCTCATCGCAATTATGTTGCAATGTACGAGCTCCGTGGTACTTCATCTAGCATATGGATGAACGCATGAAACCATTCCTGCTTCGGTCTCGTTCCCCATGCGCTTTGAAACTCTCCTAGATGATCCCTTGGATCACCCCTTCCATTGTATTTCTTTTCGTAGTAGCATTACTTCTCTCCAAATATGGCTTCCATCAATTATCGACACACTTTCCAGTTTGCAATTGATGACTTGTGTGCTATCCACCACCTTGCTAGTGTAGCCTTCAATGCTTCTTCAAATGCCAGCAGTCACTGTGGTTCTGATGCCTTTTCCTCGAATTCATCGATGAAGATAGACAGATTGGGTAATCCTTCATATATCGGAAAATTGCACACCTCCATCGCTACCCATTTCAATGACTGAGTGATTCGTGCACATTTTCTAAATGACACCTCATGCAATCAATTTTTTTAGTTTTCTAGTGCCTCGTCGGAGTCTGACGACGCTGAAATAACACTTCGCCACCCTAAGTCCCCATCAGTAGTGGGATTGATGTAATCCTCTGAAACATTGTAGACACTATCCCATCCTTCTGTAAACTCGTACCTCATTGGTTCGACATAGCTTTTCCCTTCCAATGGATCAAGTGGGGCAACTACTCTCATGTTACAGTTTTCAAAATACATTGTCCTCTTCTTAAAATTGATGACATCTTGATTCGCCATTTCCAATCCTATTCCCAACAACACCGGATATGGGATTGTATTTTCAACTATCTCTATGACGTCGAAGTCTTCATAAGTCTTCAATCCTTCTACTTCGATAAGGAGATGAGATAATCGACCAATTGGTGTGACTTTCTCTTATTTACCAATCGAAGCTGCACAGGGGACCATACCAACTACGGTTTCCCCATCATCTCCCATGTTTGATTAGTCAGGATGTTTACGTCCGATCCTAGGTCCAAAATGTATAATTTACATTGTATGCACCAATCTTGGTGTTCATCTCATTTCTCTTCCCGTCTTCTTCTTGTGCAATCGGTTCACTATCCGATCCTATCACCCTTCCTCCTATCGATACAATAAAATAGCTATCTCTGCTAGTGTATCTTGATCCTTCTCTAATATCAAATAGATTTCCAGAAAATTCCTCAGGGTGTTGACCTTCCCTAGTGACCTCTGTGAGATTTTCGTATCGAATATTAGAGACATCTCATAGACAGGTTCCTTCTGGATTATAGGCAGAAACTTAGTATGATTATTTCTCATTGCATCTCGTGCTTCCAAAAAGGTTTCTTTCTCTGCTTCTGCATCAAATCGAACCTATTTTCGGGTTGCAGACCGGACACTAGGAAGTGGCCTACCTTCTCCTATTGCAGCTCCTCCTCTGGTTACTACTATGACATTCATGAGCCGACTTATTATCTATGCTAAGATATTCTACACGCTTGGATTAGGGTTTTGATTTTGATTTTCATTCAGATTTGGTTGTGGATGTGGCGGGTTCTTAGTCTGCCACTACACAATAAAATGGGTACAATATTTGACATTGTGGTATGTTGCACTGCAATAGGTACACTGCGGTGTTGGATTTTGAAAATCCCTCTGATAATGTCCAATCTGGCTAAAATTATAGCACGTAACTAGTCCTCGACCTCGACCAAAAGTTCCTCCATGACCAAGACCTCCACCTCGACCTCCGAAAAATCCTCCTCTGAATCCACCTCGTGGCTGATTGTACTATTGCCAATTATATTTCGGTGGCTAATACTGTGGTTGGTTGTACTGCAGCAATGGTTGGTTATACTGAGGCTACGATTGATTATAATGCGGCTGCGGCTGGTTGTACTCTGGCTGCAGTTTATTATACTGTTGTTGCAGATGTATAGGAGGTTTCTCCCACGCCTTCATAAAAAATGTATCCGCAATTCTCTCTTGGATCAAATCATATTCTCTACAATCCTTCTCCCCATGACCAACTGATTGACATAAATTACAAAAAAGGTTAGTCGGCTTTGACACAATTTCTGTAAGTACACACATTCTTCTAATCGATGTCCCCTTGTTTGAAAAAATAGACACCAGGGAATTCCTCCTTGATTGAGTGGGTTTGGTATGTCAGACTCTAAGTATTCGCAAAATTCAGGGCACTAATCCTTATGGTGTCCTTCATACTTGCATCGACTATACCAATTTATTTGCAAACTTCCTTCCCCTTCTTGATATCCTGTAGTTGTAGCATCAATTTCACTAGATGTGCTTGGATTTGGTTCATGCCAATCCCTGTTTTACCAACCAGAGAAGCCTCGAGCTTCATCGCAATTTCCAGTGCCTCCACCTGGGATACAATATTCTGCTGCATTAGTGGCATCTGAATGTGCGGTACCAATATCGAAGCAAACCATTCTTTATGCTACATGTCGCTTATTTGAAAACTTACTTTGGCTATCAGAGGTTTGTACCTCTAATCGAATTCCCATACTGATTCATTAGGAAATTGATTTATTTCCTTCAACTCTGTGATATACTGCGACTCTGATTTTGGTTTCCTAAATTTGTCGATCAATCCTACTCTGATTTGTGCCAAGGTTTTATAATGAATTCCTATAGGTACTTGTAAAAAATTCATAAACCAATCCAATGCATGGCCCTTAAAGGTCATCACCAATTGTCCCTTCTTAATATCATCATCCTGGACTAGTTTCAATGTCCACACTGCTTTGCATAAGAAACAGTATTGTTCGGGATCCTCAGTCCTGTTACCCCGAAAAAGAGGCATGTTTACATTGTCTCCTACCATCCTTGGTTTCCTACTGGTGTTTGTAGATACACTACTCTGACCGCTATTCTGACATGCAGGATAACCCTACGAAGAGCTTATATTTCTTCTTCCGAATTTTGGCACAATGCACGGGGTTGTGGGTACGTTGTAGCTTTGGGTCTGTCCTTCCTCAGGTTTAGGGGTATCCGGTCTTTCTTTTCACCACAGTAGGGTCTCTTAGTCCCTTGTGCTCCCGTTTTGCAGTTCTATGTTCTAGTCGCGCTAGGAGACTCTCTCTATGTCTCAGTCTTCCTCTTCTTCTCCGGTCAGAACCTCACCCCAGTTCACAAGAGACCACAGTCTTGGATAGCTTCCCTCAGGATTTTGTCGTATCTCATATCCATATACCCCACATCATTCTATCATACCCGCATCCGCACGGTACCCACATCATCCACACATCGGATCTTTACTCGTCGGAGTTCATCTATAATATGCCATTTTCACAAATGAGAATCTTGATCCACAATTTTAGCAACAACAAATACCTTCCTATGGATCCCTTGAAAATTTTCCTTTCTGCATCTCTGTATGAATTAATGGTATGGACAAAAAATTTAGTAATGTATCCTTTGAAAATACTATCCACCCAAACCTCTAATCCATTGACACTTTGTTATTCACCCATTTCAACTGTTGGATCAGTTCTGG